>PVIY010014231.1:25949-57102 GCA_004026745.1 Myrmecophaga tridactyla | reverse complement strand
CACCATCACCACCACCACCACCACCACCACCACCATCATTAGACTGTTGCTGACTAGCCTCCAGCACAGGGCCTACCACATAGTAGACAATCATTAAATGCTTGTGGAACAACTACAAAGGGTTCTGTGACCCTCTGCCCGTTGCTTCAGTGCATGGATGGACTCAGTTAACTCTGCAGCCTTGAAGATCCAGCCTAGCACCTTTCCCACTTTGTAAATGCCCTCCTGTTGAGGCACCCTAGGCAGTGGTGGTATAGAACTTGGCCCAGAAGACTTATGATAACAAGAAACATGTTTATTTCCCCTTTGGAGAGCCTCCATTCAGATTTAGTATGGAGGATTCTAGATTAAAATATCCCCATGCGAGGGAGATTTTCCCTTCCCTTTGCCCACCTCCATTTTGGCTGATTTTCTTTCCGAATCTTAGAGTGATGTCTAATTTTGAGCAATCACCTTACTCAGGCCCCGAGTTTAGTGGAAACCTCCACTCGTCCTCATGTCAAAAATTCATCTCTCAGGTGAACCCTCTGTGGATAAAGCCAAGCATTTCCTCTGCAACCTGATGAGAGATAAGGGGGAAGGAGGCAGCACTGGAAAAATGAAGCTAGGAGATCTCTGAAGGGGATAACTCTCCAAGTCCCTAATTAGGGAGCACAGATAAATTCCAAATTAGAGCACTCCAGTTTGCAAGGGCAGCACATTCAGCTTGCTATCAGAAGGGCTTTGTTGCTGCAAAGGATTTGGCGATCTCTGTTCTGCAGATTGCCCATGGCCTCTGGCCCTTCAGCAGGAGGAAAGGAGATAGCAGAGAAACACCCTTTTTTTGATGTCCCGGACTGGACAGGGATAAAAGGAGTCGTGCCTGAGTGCCCCATCAGTATGTTCTCCATCCTGTTGTTGGCTGCCTTTCTCTAGCTCTGTCAATTCCATCTGGCCCACCATGAGTTGGCAACTGAACATCAGGTCTGGTGGTAGCAAGGGTGGCTTCAGTGGGTACTCAGCAGTGGTGCCAAGGAAGGCTGTGGGCAGTGTGGCTTCCTACCGTACAGTTGGCAAACGGGCTGGCCTCGGCAGTCAGAGCCTCTACAGTTTTGAAAGGAATCCGCGTATTTCCCTCAACATGTCCAGTTCCGGTGTTCAGACTGGGGGCTACAGCTTTAGGCATGGTTCTGGGCACGCAGGGGGCTGGCCCAGCGGCTTTGCTGGCAGCATCTTTGGCAGCGTAGCCCTGGGACCTGTGTGCCGATCCATGTGCCCTCCAAGGGGCATCCATCAGGTCACCGTCAACAAGAGCCTGCTGGCCCCCCTCAACGTGGAGCTGGACCCCGAGATCCAGAAAGTGCGTGCGCAAGAACGGGAGCAGATCAAGGCTCTGAACAACAAGTTTGCTTCCTTCATTGACAAGGTGGGTCTCATACGCGGAGAAGGCAGTCCAGGAGTAACTTCTCAGCTACCTGGGAATGGACAGGGCATTGTGGATAGAAAGGTTGTAGCCAGACCTCAGGAGGGGGCTTCCTGATCATAATGCAAGGAGGACAGAGCTGTAAACTTGCCTACTTAGGGAACTTTGCAGAAAAGAGTGGGTAAAGGATAGCCCTGCTTTGAGAAAGAAAGGATGGGTTTCTGGAGACAGCTAGATAGATCTCTAGCTCTTTAAGAGCATGAGAGGCCAATGAGATCAGCACTATTTTAGAGGGAAGGGCTCAGAGTACAGGAAAAAAAATTAGCTGAGACATAAGGAAGAACATCTTCTGGGTCCTGGGTCAGGCAACAGAAGAAAGCTGTGGAATTTCTCTCTTCCATGAGTTTTCCGTGATTAGTTGTTCAGAAGGCTATGGGAGGAGCACTTGTTAAGGGTTTAGTTTACATAGGATACTGTAGGTGGAGAGTCAAAAGTTAAGGAAAATGACTTTATGAAAATCAATATAACCTTGGGAGTCAATGATACACGCCTATGAGATATGGTAATTATCTATTGTGATTCCAGGTGTCTGTTGTTTTGGGTTCCAGGTGCGGTTCCTGGAGCAGCAGAACCAGGTACTGGAGACCAAGTGGAACCTGCTGCAGCAGCTGGACCTGAACAACTGCAAGAAGAACCTGGAACCCTTCTTTGAGGGCTACATCAGCAACCTGCAGAAGCAGCTGGAGATGCTGTCTGGGGACAGGGTACGACTGGACTCAGAACTAAGGACCACACGTGACCTGGTGGAGGACTACAAGAAGAAGTGAGGAGGCCCCACCAAAGGGTGATGGGTTATGTTCCCAGAGGCTCCTGGGGTCATCTAATCTATGTACCACATTTTTAGGGAGGGAGGAAGCAAGCACTTCTTGGGGAAAGCCCTCCCTTATGGATGAGAATTTCCTACCTGGCTGATAAGGAGGAATCCCTATGCTTATGGATCCACTGAATGGTGCCATTCATTCAGTGGTGAATAGACACCTGAGTATTTTCCTAGGATCCAGGGAGTGGAATGAAGTGAGGTAACTCAGGGACTCGTACTCTCACAACCAACCTCTGCAGCTTCTTCTGCGGAATGCTCCTGGGCCTCTGCATCTTGAGCATTTGCCTGGCCAGTGGGAAGAGGAGGTTACTTGGGCCTGGCTGAGTGACTAAGACCTCTGCTATCTTCTCTCCCTGCCCACAGATATGAGGTGGAGATTAATAAGCGCACAGCTGCTGAGAATGAGTTTGTGGTACTTAAGAAGGTAAGGGAGAAAAGAGCCTAGTCTCTTTTGCACACTGATAAAAATTCTACCCATGACTTCAGCTCAGGCTGTTTGGGAAGTGGGCTGGTGCCTGGATGAGGGTAGCCTGCATAGAGTGGGAGAGGAAGGGCACGTACCCAGGAAGTAGTGTTAGAGACAGAGAGAAGAGAATTCTGGTCTGAGTCAGGAAACTCTAGTCTTACTTGGCCTTCCTGCTTCTCTGGGCTTTGTCTTCTTCAGGTATAATAGAGGGAAGATGATCCCCCATTCTTTTTTCCCTATTTCCTAAAGATTCAGTGAATCTGGGAGAAAATTCATTCCATTCATTGATGCGTTGCCTTTGTGGGCAAAACAGAGGATAAGCAGATGGCTTTAGGGACAGGGGCAGGGCAGCTGAGGGGACGAGGATTGTATTGACTGACAGCCGTGGGTGACCTCTTGGCAGGATGCAGATGCTGCTTACACAGCCAAGGTGGAGCTACAAGCCAAAGTGGACTCTTTGGATAAGGACATGAAGTTCCTCAAGTGTCTATATGATGCGGTGAGAACACTCCTATACTCCCTTGCCTCTTTCCAGCTGAGGGCTTCGCCTGGCCCTTCCAGAGAGAGGCCAATAGGAGGACTTTGGATAAACAGAATGAAGGATGTTTTGAAGGGAAGGTGTTAAACCCTACAATGGGAAACCTTGGAAGTTTAGTATCTTGATCCTTAGAGACCATATACACAGGAAACAATGTCATCTGGGCCACAATTGTGCCTTGCCCACAGGTAGGGAAAAATGGATTAAAATGACCCCACGAGATTCTACTAAACCACAGACTCTTAGATTCTGTGAAATGTGTTCTTCCACCTGACTTACATGCTGTGAACCAGTGTCCCTCTGCTCTATCAGACAGCTCTCCTGCAGGCACTTCTTCCCTCCATTTTAGCCCTGTGCATCCTAGCGACTCATTCTTCCAGGCACAGGCAGGGCAGAGGCAGGAAACCAAAGGGAATCCTGACCGTCCTCTTCTTCCAACACAGGAGCTCACCCAGATCCAGACACATGTCAGCGACACCTCCATCATTCTCTCCATGGACAACAACCGGAACCTGGACCTGGACAGCATCATCGCCGAGGTCAAGGCCCAGTACGAGGACATCGCCCAGAGGAGCAAGGCCGAGGCCGAGGCCCTGTACCAGAGCAAGGTGAGACTTGGGTGGGTGGCCCTCCTCCATAGCCTCTCCTTTTCTGGGGAGGGACATCTCCACTAGTGAGGGAGATACCTTTGTAGGTGTGCTGAATGAAAGAATGGTTGTGAATCAATGATTTTAACACAGTTCTACCCAAAAAGAAGCAGACACTCTTATCAAAGATAAATCAGAAAACTCTTGTGGATGGAAATATCCACCAGAGAGGGACAGGCAGTCCTCTGATAGAGGAAAGAAAATGAGATGTTCCTGTTACCAACAAGTGCATTAACAGGAATTGGAGCATGTGAGCCATGGAATAGAAGGAGAGTGACAAATATGTTGTGACAAATATGGATGAACTGGGATGGAGAGTGAGAGAAGAGGGAACTATGAGCTCTTTTCTGATCAGCATGGGAAAACTTTCAAGAGGAAGAAGTGGAATTGCAGGAATTTTCTGAGTAATGGGAGTTATGTTTGTAGGTAAAACACTTCAGAGTTGTCACTGGAGAAAACCCTTCACCTGGGCTTCCCATCTTCCCTTGTTCCATTGCTCCTTTTCAAGGTTGTTAAATCCCAGCAACAACTGGGATCATAGGCATGGTTGACCTTGACTCTGGTATCTTCTTGTCCCTTGTTTCCTATCATGTCTAGGTCATTCCCTCTACCCTGTAGGACTAGGCAAGGTGAGGGGGAAAGTTTGGAAGTAAAGGTCATGGTCCAACAAGCCCACCAATCCTACCTGTGACCTACCACCTCCAGGGTAGATGCCACCCTTGGCTTCTCTGCCCCTCTAACTCCATTACCAGGAAAGGGCTCAGGGAAATGAAAGCCAGGTGGTCTCGCCTAAGCTCACGCAGCACCTTTGCTATATCCCCAGCACCTGGAAGAGAATCTTTCCTTTAAAAGTTGCCTCTATAAATATATGTTAAATGAATGAAGGATAGGGTTGGATTCTTGCACTTAGGAAGTGCTCAATGAATGTGAACTGCAGCTTTCCTTTCTCAAGCACAGGAAAGACTGCAGGCAAGGTGAAAAGAAATAGGAATAGGCCCAGAAAATTGGTTCTACTTAGAGAGGAGGGTGGACTTCTTGGTCAGAATCACCACCAAAGAGCTAGAAGGAGGCCCAGGTCCTGGCTCTATCCCCTCCTGCTCCAAAGCCACCTCCCCTGTTTCCTTCCAGTGGCAGTGTTTGCACAGGACCCCCTGGCCCCTACCCGAAGGCCCTAGAGGTAGCCTTCCTTCCCCAACCTTTCGGGGCTGGTGGAGTGGGGGGCAGCGCACAGTTCTTTCTTATCACCAACTTCCTAAATCTGGGAAAACAGATCCAGGAGCTGCAGCTTGCAGCTGGCCGGCATGGTGACGACCTCAAAGACACCAAGAACGAGATCTCAGAGCTGGCCCGGCTCACCCAGAGGCTCCGGAGTGAGATCGGCAACGTGAAGAAGCAGGTGGGTAGCGACCCCACAAAGAGCCCCAATGTCCACCTTCATCCTTTGTGGTGGGGAAATTGGAGTCTTGCCAGTGTCCCCCCGCTCTGAACAGAGCCGGGCCCCTCTGTGGCTGCGTTATTCCTACCCCTGAGTGGAGGGTGGTCCTGGTGATGGAATGAGGACAGCTGCAGGTGAAGCCTCACCCCGCAGTGCCATTTCCATTTTACCTTGGGTTCTTGTCTTACCCGAAAGCATCAAGTCTCTAACCGCTGTGCCCGTGGGAGATGATTTTAGGAGGGAAGCAGGATCCTTCCTGTGACCTCCCTGAAGAACCGGGTCAACTCTGCTAGTGACAGCTTTGCTGAACTAAACCATCAGAACTTGCACCACTTCCCCCCACCCCAGCCCTCCACACCAGCTGTGTGGGAAACCCAGGTTCAACTTTCCTCTCTTCCTATGGAGAGCTCACAACCCCATGAAGACCTTTTCTCCACGTTACTACTTGGCATCACAATGCCCCTAGATGTTCACCAGAGTCCAGTTTCTGAGGCTGTGGCTGTCATTTCAGGCCCTTACCCTCCCGCTCGCTCTAAGGGAAGTCTCCTCCCCCCATGCAGGCCAAATGGGGGAAGCATTTAGACAGGCTCTCCCTGCAGAGTGCTGGAAGAATGCAGGCATGCTCCTTCTTGGTGATAACAGGTAGGAAGTCTTCCCTCTGGGGAGACGCCCTGCAGGCAGGGGTCAGGTCACATTGGGGCTCTTACAAGGGTCCTGGCTGGGGGTCTCACTTCACTTATAGCCATTAATTGTTTCCAACCCAGACACTCGACCATTTTGCAAACATGGAAGTTTTGTTCCTGCATTCCTGAAATACAACTGCTCTCACAGCTTTTACAACTCCTTTAAACATTGGTCACAATAGAAAATAGAGGAGACTGAGGTTCTGGTGTTGGCTCTGCAACTACTACTCATTGTCATATTGGTCCTTAACTTCTTCATCAGCAAAATGAGGGAATTATGCTGCTTAACCTATAAGATCTAAAATTTCTTTGTGCTTTGATGGCCTCCCATCGATTGCTCCTCAGTGCTCCAACCTGGAGACGGCCATCGTGGATGCCGAGCAGAGGGGTGACAATGCCCTCAAGGACGCTCGGGCCAAGCTGGAGGGGCTGGAGGGTGCCCTGCACCAGGCCAAGGAGGAGCTGGCCCGGATGCTGCGCGAATACCAGGAGCTGCTGAGCCTGAAGCTGGCCCTGGACGTGGAGATCGCTACCTACCGCAAGCTGCTGGAGGGCGAGGAGTGCAGGTGAGAGGGTGGAGAGGATACCCGGGGCTTGGGTGGCCCCACCTGGCCAAGGGGCCATGGGAGATGAGAGACAACGGCGCCGGTGACGACATGAGGGAGAGGGATGTAATGGTTTGACTGGTGAACTCAGCTGCAGCTTCCTGCAAGGGAGTGTCAGACTTGAACCATTAGCCCCAGGCCATGGTGTGGGGTGACAAAAAGAGCCACTGGGTCAGGCAAACCTGGCTTAATGACTGCCTCTGCCACATACTAGCCGAGGGTCCTGATAAATCATGTAATGTTTCTGAGTCTCAATTTCCTTATCTGTAAAAGGGACATTATCATATCACTTCACTTGTTTGTTGTAAAGAGGAATTAAATGATATAAAAGCAGAAGCCCATTAAAGTTTAGCCAAATCCGAATCTAGACCCTTCCTTGAGGTTTTATTCTTCCCTAACTTTGCCTTCCAGGATGTCTGGTGAGACACCATCCCCTGTGAGCATCTGTGAGTATCCTCAGGAGATGTGTTGGGTTGAGGTTTCTGGCTAGTTGGGAATCTGGGCCCCCCAAGGTCAGGTAATCCCACCTCCAATCATCACCCAAAAGTTTGTGTTACTGTCTTGTGAAAGTTCTTCTGGCTTTAAAGGAAACCTATTCCCTTTTTGTCTATGAAAACAGGGTCCGATATCCCACCCATCCCTTTTCCTTCCTTTCTCACCTATGACACAGTGCATCTAGAGAAAGCGTTGAACATTTTGGCCTTTGGAGCTACACAGCCCCAGAATATCCAGGAGGGCAGGGATTGCATTTTTCCTATGTGGCCCTTGCCTTACTCAAAGCCTGGCACATAAAAGGTTCAATTCCTATTTGTTGTACTTCTTGACTAGTGAGGTTGTTGTGGGATTAAGTGGAAAAGACTGTACAGCCTTTGGGGACAGCAGTTACTGTGGTTGTCATCTCCTGCTGACGGGCAATTCTCCCCTCACTTTTGTCCCTTCCTTCTCAGCCGTCATCAGCAGCAGCAGTGGGAGCAGCTACGGCTACCACCCCAGCACCATAAGGGTTGACCCGGGGGCCAACAGAGCGTTTGGCAGCTCCCCCAGTGCCCGAAGTGGGGAGTCCAAGACCAAAGGGGCACAGATGGGGGACGCCAAGGATTGCCAAGGCAAAAGCACCCCAGTTGGGACCCCAGTCAGGAAAGCCACCCGATAAGTCCCTCGGCCCCATTCGCTCAGCTACTGGAAGAAGAGACGACTCTGTCACAGCCCGAAGACGCCCGCCACATCCAAGTCCCACTGATCCCTGAGTTTTAGGACTGTCTGTAGTGCACGCAACTGTCCCCATGGTGGCTTATCTTACTTTCAAGTTCTGATTGACACTATCACCTCTGCTGTTTCACTCATTAGGTCTGACCTCATTTTCCTTGCTGCCTTTCGATACCAGGAGGCTTTGAAGGCCCAAACCACAATAACTTCTTGGCTCTAGGAAGCTATGACCATGTTCAGAGAGAGGAGTGGAAAGAGAGAGAGAAAGATAGATACAGGGAGAGAGAGAGAAAGAGAGAGAGACAGAGAGAGAGAGACAGAAAGAGAGAGAGACAGAGAAGAGGGGAGGGGGCAGAGGAGGGGAGAGGGGCGAATGATTATGTTCTGAAGTTAGTAGATATCTCAGAGTTTCCCTCTCCCTTCCAGCATGGAGAGCTGAGTGGAGATGAGCAACCAGGAGGTAAGAAGTTAAACAGCTCTTACCTGCTGCCCAGTCAGGGCTTTACAGAGCAACTTCATTACTTAGGAGAAAATGCATACATCTAAGAATCACTAGCTGCCCCCATATTCACAAAGTCAAGGAAACTGGGGATTTTCTAGGACCTTATGTCACTCACCACTTCCTTTATTATCAGTAACAGCTACTGCGTGCCAGGTACCCACCTGCATTGCCTCTTTTTCTCGCCCAATCCTATAGGGAAGTGGCAATCAGCTTTTGGGACAGACGAGAAGCCTGGTCATCTGAGAGACTGCATAACTTGCCCCAAGTCCCCACCTAATTGCCAGAGTCAGGAGGTGACCCCACGCCTGCTGACTCCAGGGACTATGATCGTCCCATGGCCTGTCCCTGCCTCTTTAACCAAGGGAATGCCAAAGTAAGGATTATTTTCTATGATGGCAGCAAAATTACATCACCTTTTGGCTTGTAGGGATATGCTTTATCCTCTGGTCCTCCCTCTGGGGCTCTGTCCTACGGTTGCTTCTGACTCTCGATTCCTGTTGCCATGAGTTGTGTCATTTCTCTCCGGGTGGTACCGTCCAGCTCAGAAGTCGTGGCTCTTGATGTAAATACCCCAAGGATGGTGACGCCTAGTCCCAGCTTTGCTGATTTAAGGACCCGGGATTTCTGCTGTATATTCAATAAACCGCCCTTGAAAAATGTCAGAGGTGCACTTCTGTCCGTGTGTCAGTCTCTCCAAATTGCCTACCCTCTAATGATGATATTTCCAGCGCCACCCAGGGTGAGCCCCACAAGGCTTACTGGAAGATGCAGACAGACCCCAAAAGGGGCCTAGGGGCTGCTCGGGAGGTGGTCTCAGGCTGTGGAAGTAGTGGACTTACACTCAAAGCCAAGCACCTGGACAAATTAAGGAAGGCTGGTCTAGTGCAGCAATGCCAAGAGGGCCCTGGAACAGAAAGGCTAACTGAGCAAGGAAAGCTTCCTTGAGAAGCAAGTTATTAATGAAGTAACCAGAAAAATAGGAGAAAGCATTTAAATCCACCATAAAAATAGGTTTAGATTTAGATTTTGTTTATGTTGGTAGGAGGTATCAGATTTTCTGAAGTGGGTGATAGGGTTGGATGGTTTCCAACTCCCTCAGTTTTGGCCTGCAGAATCAGTTTTCCGATTGGTATTGTATTACCAGGGTGTGGGAGATGTTCATTCCTACGGCCCCCAGGGAAAATGGGTGGGTCTTGGGGGGGCGGTGCTCAGGCACCCAGTAGACTCCTTCATATTATCCCACTGAGAGACCCTCTCCTGTGTGGGCCAGGATGCAGTAAACTTTGGAAAGCCAAAGAACCCAGGAGTCTGGGACTGCAGTCTGGTGGGCTTTCTGTCTGGTTCGTGGACCCCAGGGTGAGAACCCATGGACCAGATGACCCCGGAAATCCTTCCCAGAACCGATGCTTTGCTTTGGTTTCCCAAGAGACCAAGCAATTTCCCAGTAACCCAGTAGGGAGAGGCTAGGTGAGAGGGTGAGTGGGATCTTCAGACTGGAACTGTCATTGGAGAAATACATACTCCATCCATGAAATTGCCTCCCCCAAGGCCTCTGAGCAGCCGGGTCTCCTGCCCCAGTGTTGCCAGCCACGAGGCCCAAGTGTTGTGTCCAGCCCTGGATATCTGAAAGGCCCTGAAGCCAAGTGGATGTGACACTAGGGGATGGAGATAGCATGTCCTCTGTTGAGGTAACTGAGGAGGGAAGAAGTGGCAGCCAAGTGTTCATCTTGATGTCAACCCACCCCACCCATGGCTTCATCTGAGAAATGGGGAGAGTCTTTGTAATCTGGGCTTAAACAAGATTCTGAGAAGTGCACCGGGTGACTGTGCTCTTGCTTTAGGACTTAGTTTGGAGATTCCTTTGAAGACCAAGAGGGGAAATCATGGAGTCAGTGCCAAAGGTGACTACTAACTTCAATTCCCCAGGTCAGGTTCCAGTAGCAGGACAAAGACACCAGAATGTGCCAATTGAGTGCAAGAGGAAGATCCATCTCATGGCGAAAGGCAGTTTTGGTTGAAGAGCAGTGAGGGAGCATCCATACTGTCAAGGAGGGAAAGGATCTAGTTCAACAGCTCTGCGAGGACCCCAAGTGATGATCACTTTAGGGGCAGCATCACTTGGTCCATGATGTCCATGCTCCTGTAATCACTCTGTGTGATTGTCATTCGCACCTTCCTCAACTGGATAACTTCAGATCTTCATTTGAGATTCCGTTCTGGAAATCCTGAACACTTCCTGAACCCCCAGGCTGGCTGAAGGCCTGTCCTCTGGGTCCCAGCAGTAACCCATGTGCACCTGTACTGTGGTTCCCAGCTGGTGCTGAAATGGTCTTTCTGGGGACCTGATTCCATCACCACCAGACTTGGTCTCCCCAAAGGCAAGGTCTGGGCTTAGCAGTCAGTGGACACTTAAGGAATGTTCATCTAAGAAAGATACCCAGAGGATGATGTTTCTACGATTTCTATCAAGCACGAATGTGCTTAAAAGTTGGGTTTTTTTTGTTGTTGTTTTTTTTTTTTTGGTGAACCTCTCCAGTAGAGAAGAGGCTAGAGAAACCATGCCTTTGGACTTCACCCTCAGCCTTTCATACCATGAGACATAGCAACCTGGTGTAAAGATAAGCAAAGTCGGCTAGGGCTCGCAGGGGGACAAAATAAAGTATCCTCCATTCCACTCAAATGAAAGCAGCCTCAGGCTTACTCAGCCAAATAAGTGCTTGTTTAACTAACTTCCTGTGTCTCAGGCTTTGGTCATGGAGAACAATTCATAGTCTTGTGTGTCTGTCATAGTCCTTGATAAATGCTTGTTGAGTTGAAGCAATGGAAACCAACAAACTGCAACTGTCCCTTCACTTGCCTGGGTGTGGCCTCTGCACGGTGGCTTGGATCAGGGTTTGAGTGTCCGTCTTGCTGAGGTTCCCAAGCCTGTGCTGTCCTGCCCCACCAGCTAAAGAAGGTACAAAACCCAACTGCTATTAGAACCACCTGCAATTGCATGAAAGCTATGAGCACGTCTGTGCTGGGTGACTCAAAGTTTTCACTGCTCTGTGCATGCCCACAAATGACTGCAAAAGGGCTATGAGTACTGATTTGGGGGTTACTAATGAATTTCAGCAAGTAGGTGAATTTTCAAATATGGAATGGGAGAACAATGAAGATTGACCATATATCAAAAATATATGTAAATGGACCATAAGCTCTCTCTTGTATGCCACTAATGCAGAAGAATGGAGACTTGGAAGTCTGAAAGTGACAGCTAATTTCAAAGATGGGTCTCCTTTTCAGGTAGGCCATCATCTGAAACACATGTGCACATGCTCAGACATCATGCGTCCATGCTCACAGGCTTATGTCTTAGGAAGACAGTCAAAATATTTAACAACTGGCAATGCTAGGCACCAGCCAATCAGAGTAGATGTCAGCCAGGGACAGTTGGCTGGACACCTGTTCTGCTCAGTCTGTGCTCACAGTCACCTGTGCCCAGATGTGCACCGAGGCACATCCTCTCACATATGTTGGGACACATCTGTCAGCTGGCAAGCAAAACACAATTCATGCAACAAGCCCTGGAACCTGGGGGCCACAGAAGTAGAGGGCATCCCTCGGCTTTGGAGGGACCTGTTAGATTTTACTGTGGAGGGATGCAGATTGCACCTAGTCAGCAGGCGAGTGTGTGCAGACAGACACAGCCTGACCCTGACAGGGAGGAGGTGGAAATGTGGGAAAACTAGAAAGGGCTTAGGGGAGGCTTCTTGAAGGACATACATCTTGCTTGGTTTGTCTTAAAGGCTATGGGAAGCCTACCTTGGAGGACAGAAGGATGGGGGAACACACTGAAGCAGGAAAAAATCAGATGTGTGTGTGAAACAAGTAATTGTCTACATTGCATCCCTATTCCATTCTCACCCAAGTCTGAGATTACATTTATTTTCATCAAAAAAAAAAAAGTTAGGGGTCTGGAGTGGAAGGAAAGAACGTGTGAAAGTCCATCCTGGAAACAGTGAGCTTGAAGGTTGAGCTGGAGGGTTCAGTTGAGGGTGGAAAGAACACAGAAGGACTGTCCAAAAGGCTATGCCCAAAATGCCCAAGGAACAGAGGATGGGACCCAGGCTGGGCCATGGCAGTGTGATAGATGCAGGTGAGCTGTGAGAGAGGGCAGGTGACTTCTTGGAGATGGGGACATCTGGAAGAATGTGGGGCCAGCATGGGCTGTCATGGGCGGTGGGGAGCTCTTTTGGGAGAATAGATGGTGTGCTCAATTCTTGGATGTCCGAGGTTCAGGTGTCCAGGGACAACTGAGAATAGAAACCAAAGCTTATGGGCGTGAGAGTCAGTCACATGCAACTGGAACAGCACAGGTGCCTGCTTTAGAGGAAAGTCAGTGCAGAGCACAGGCTGCAGTCCAGTTGCCTGGGTTTGAATCCTGCCCAAATCCTGGCTCAACTTTTTACTAGCTGTGCAACTTTGGGCAAGTTACTTGACCTTCTGTGCATAAGTATCATCTGCAAGATGGGAATAATAATAGTACCTACCTCACGAGACTGTTGTGAGAATTAAATGACTTAATATATGTAAAATGCTTAGAACAGTGCTTGGCATAGAGTTAACACTCTGTAAGTGGCAGCTGCTATTATTATTATTATCGTAATTATAAGTATTTGCAACGTGCCTCCCATCCACCTCGGGGAGTAGGTGCGGAAACAGAAGCTTAGGTTGTTCACGAGACCTGCCCAGGGTCACACGGCTTCTGACAGGCCAAGGTGGGACCAGGACCAGTCCCTCCAAGTCCCAAAGTCTACACACTTCCCCAGAGGCTTGGGGTAGGGCTGGAGGAGGGAGATGGCCAGCAAAGCTTGAAGGGAATGCTCCAGCCACAGCTGAGTGAAGAGGAAGCAAGGGGGCCAGGGGCTGCCCAGAAGGCACATCTCTGGCGGGGGTATGGCAGGATGGGAGAGTGTGGGTGCCCAGGAGGAAAACCCCCCATCCTTTATACCCCAGCTCCTCTGGGGTGAGCTCACCATTGGCCATGCCAGCTGCAAACCTACTGAACACTACTGCCCCCCAGATGAGGGAGGGGAATGGTGCCCCACCCAGTGGACTCTGGGCTGAGCTCCCTGCCTTCCTGGAGCTGCAGGAGGAAGGGATGGAGAAGGAAGATCCCCTCATTTACTGGGTCCACCTGCCAAGGAGGGCTCTCAGGACCTGGGCTGATGTCATTCAAATAGCCCAGATCATTCTTTCTAATTTTGGAGATAGTTATTTTTTTGCTCAGAGAACCACCTGCCCCTATCTTGGTCTCTTTAGCCTCACTCCATCTCCATTAATTCCGTGCACACAGCAGCTGGATTCTACTTCCTCCAGCACTTAATGTTCAGGCCCTCCCTGACTCAAGAGCCCACAGTGGCTCTCTATCACTCACCCTATCACATGCACAGCCTGGGCCCCTCTGTCCATGGGCACCCTTCACTTGTAATTGCTTGAACCTGGTCTCTGCTTCCTTCTTTGCAAATGAGATGCCTCCTGCAGCCTGGGCTCTTCTTCTTGTTCCTCACTGCCAGTTCATCCAAGTCTTCCAACCTTAAAAGGTTGGAGACAAAACCTCCTCCTCCAGGCAGCCCTTGTAGATTCAATGTCCCCAGTTCTTGCCTCTCCTCTGTGCATTTCCCCTCCCTCTCATTCAGCAATCACACTCTTGGGTTGTACAAAATTCTCTTGCCCTTCTTTCTCTGAGGTCTTCTCCAGGGAGGCTTATCAGAGCAATGAGAGAGAAAAGTAAATACACAAACTGGGGCCATGGGATTACAAACAAACCTATCAACTGATCATCACAGATGTAGAAACAAAAACACAAACAAAGCTCCAAATTATTCATATAAACCAAATAAAATATTTTGGCTATAAATCCAAGAGTTGTACAAATGCAACGAATTTAATAAGCAATTTCATATTTCCTTGAAAGTCCGAGCCAGATGGTCCTGATACCTCAGGGGTTTGAGTCTGCAATCTGACACACATACACGCACACACACACACACGCACACACACACACACTGCCACCATTCCACAGGTGTGTAAATGGTGACTCCGAGACATCAGTGCCTTGTCAAGCACGCCCAGCAAGAAAGCTGGGCGATCGGATCCCATAAAGGATGGGAAGGGAAGAAGCTGAGACGTGGAAGCTCCCAACCTGCTTCCTTTCGCAGCCCCAGAAGCCTCCCAAAGCAGGGGACACTGTCTCCTCTGGCCCCGGAATCTCTCCCAGACCTCAATCAAAGCGGGGCAGAGCCTTAACCTCACTGAACTGTGGCCCCATCTGTTTTTTTTTTTTTTTTTTTTTCTGTTTTTAGTTTTTTTCCAGTTAGGGTCCCTCCCTCCCTTTTTCCCTCCTTCTGGCAAAAGGCAGGAGCCTCAAGTGGGCCCACCCTTCCTGTGGGTGGCCCAGAACTCTCCTCCCTCCTCCTCTATCGTCCTTCTTCATCAACACTGGGTGTTTCGTTCTAATAGCCAGCATCTGATTAGCTAATTCCTGCTAAGGTGTAATGACTTGTTAATAACTTGATGAGACGCTTCTCCCAGGGACGTCTGCATTTAGAGAGATCCAGAGACTACTGTGAATTGTTTAAAGGCAGGAAACCTTGTTTGTGCCCCTCACCACTTGATAGGGGCCCAATAAATATTTGATACATGGATCAATAGCAATGGATTTACAGGAGACGATGTTTGCAAAGCATTTCCTACTGGTCCTTGTGCTTGGTCAGTACTGATTATTTCATAGCTATTATTTTTATTCCTTCTAATGGTGAATTTTCCAACATCAGGGATAGTCAGAGGGGAGAGATTTTTGGGAACTGGGATATTTGGCAATACTACTGGCTTCCTCTTCTCCATCCCCTACTGTATGGGAATGTATTGGTCTAAACAACTCAGGATGGAGAAAAGAGAGAGGGGAGGGAAAGAGAAGAGGACAGGCTAATTCTTTCATTCCATTTTGCTTAATAATTTTAGTGATCAATAACCTTTATTGAACCTTAAATATATATCAAGCTCTTACTGAGCGCTTTACACAGATTAACACGTTATCATCATGACCATCCCATCAGGTGTCTATTTTCCCATTTGTAGTTGGGGAGGCTGAGGCTTAGAGAGGGTAAGTAAAATTGTAGTATTAAATGGTGGGGTAGAATTCAGATTCCTGGAGCCCTAACTCCTACCTGGTACCATCTTAGGTGGAAGCAGGCCCAGAAGATTCCTTAAGACAAGCCATCTCTGCTCTGTTTGGTTGATGCTCCAAAGGACTGTCCCTCTGTCCTCCCAGGGCTTGGGTTCAGAAGCTGGTCCTAGGCCCTGAGAAGGGAACAGAGGGAGAGATTGGCTGGGGGACATGGGACCTTCACCCAGAACCCATACCCTAGGAAGCACAGCAACAAGTGTCAGTGGGCAGAGGAGCTCAGGGCACAGAGGAGAGGAGATGAGGCTCAACAGAGGGTTTAGATAGAGAAGAGAGATTTGGATCAGAAGAGAGCTGGGGATAATGTGTGCCAGGCTGAATTGAAACCGTTCGGTGAAATTTTTGAGGTAGTTGAAAATGAGGCCTGTCGGTGAGATGTCTTTGGCTGGAGCTTGAGCAGCTAGGAAGGAGGTTGTGGGATGGGCCAGGAGTGGTGACAGCTGCTGTAGGAAGGCTGAAGGCTAGGTTAGAGCATTGCCATGGACAGGAAACGTGCAGCCAGCAAAGCCATCAATGGAGGACCCCCGCATGAGGGCTCAGTTCTGAAAGACCTGCAAGGCCTCAGTCTTATACGACAAGTTCCCTGTGCTGTCACACTGAGCACCATGCCTGACTCATAGGAGGCTCTCAACAGAGGTTTACTGAAGAGAGGAAGGAGGGAGCGAAGGAGGAAGGAAAAGAATATACAAGTTCTGTAGAAGTTTCTACTTTCCTTACAAAAGAAAACTAAAATGGCGCTGCCTTCAGAGGAACCCCATGGGAGCTGCCATAGAGTCACTGCCCTCCAGCACATACCTAGAATGCGCTAAGGGCTAAGGGAGGTGAGAGGAGCTCAGACCTGGGCTATGCTGCTTCAGGAAGACTTCCTGGAGGAAACCAGGATGGGGAAGCAATAGAACAAGAGATGGGGGTGGGAAAGGGAGAGGGATGGATGGAAGATGAAGCGAGAATCAGGAAAAATGGAATGAGAGAAGATAGGAAAGAAAGAAGGGCAAGAGAGAAATTCTGATGGTTTAGCAAGAAGGATAAAGGCCGAACAGTGGGTAGGGGATGGGGATGGATTCCAAACCAATTGCCTAAAACAAGTGAGAGTGAGCTCCAAACCAGCCTGGCTCCAAATTCCCTTCCTGCCTGCTGTGTACCTACCTAGCCAAAAGCCACAGCTCACCCCTGACGCCCTAGCAGCGGTGAGGCCAGGTAGTGGAGATTTGGGGGCAAAAGACAATTCCAGGAACAGAGCTCACTGTGCAACCCTCTTGGGTCTTTCCAGCCTGAAACTGCCCTGAGGCCTGGACTGTGTACAGGGCCCTAGCCAGTCTTCCTTCTTGGTTTGCATGCGCCTGGAGAGATGCATCAGGAGTGATGTGGCACATTGAGAGCAGCTTCTTTATTTGAACTTAAACAGATGATTCCTATCCTCAAGTTGCCTCTAGTCTTATTAGCCGGCACACATTGGAAGAGTCAGAAATCAGGAAATGGACCACACAGGGATCTTTGATTCAATCCTTGAGGTTATGGCTGAGCGTCTCTTGATCTTCTCTATAATTCTTTCCAGTTGAGTCCCTGAATTTCTCAGCCAACTGCACCAAATCCATCCTCCTTTTCTCTTCCCCATTCTCTCCAGCCCTCTCGAGCCTGCCTTACTATGGAAATTTGGGAAGTGGTCAAACGGAGAGATCCTATTCCAGCTCCCTCAGCCCATGGTTGACTCTGCATTGGAAGCTGGGAGAAGAGACAATCAGTGGGTTATGTCTCCTGGAGGTCCAGGGAAGGGGTGACTGCATCAGTGATCTGTCCCTCTCTGGGAAGGAGGGGACACAGCTATGGTTGGAGTTACCAGCTATACCCTAGGGGTCTTCCCTGTCCAGGGAAATCCACCTACCTCCATCCCTTCCCTGTCCACAAGGGGAAACCAACAACCAGAGAAGATTCTTCAGGATGGGGTCAATGAGGTGACAGTGACATCCCCCTGGAGAGGCTGGGGCCTGGAGCAAATTACCCTCTAACAGCAGGTTAATTAGATAAGACCCAAATTACATGAGCAAGGCTTGCAAGCCCAGCAATTTGAAGGTTTCATGTTGTTTCAGAAATGGGGAGGGCTTGATCTCTAGCTCAGCATAGAGAAAATGACTTCTTGCTCCCAGGCAAACCAAACCCACGAATTAAGCTCTTGACTGCCCAGCCATGAGTCCCAACAGCTAGCACATATAAAGGGACCTGTCAGTCCTCACCGCAACGAGCAGAACCTGTGTGGGATCTTGCCTTCCTCCCTTCCGCCTCTGAGTTCCATCTCAACCAGCAACATGAGCCGCCAATTCACCTACAAGTCCGGAGCTGCCACCAAGGGAGGCTTCAGTGGCTGCTCAGCCGTGCTCTCCGGGGGCAGCTCGTCCTCCTACCGGGCAGGGGGCAAAGGGCTCGGCGGAGGCTTCGGCAGCCGGAGCCTCTACAGCCTGGGGTGTGGCCGGAGCATCTCCCTCAATGTGGCCAGTGGCAGTGGGAAGAGTGGAGGTTACGGATTTGGCCGGGGCCGGGCCAGCGGCTTTGCTGGCAGCATGTTTGGCAGCGTGGCCCTGGGGCCCGTGTGCCCGACGGTGTGCCCGCCCGGGGGCATCCACCAGGTCACGGTCAACGAGAGCCTGCTGGCCCCCCTCAACGTGGAGCTGGACCCCGAGATCCAGAAAGTGCGCGCCCAGGAACGGGAGCAGATTAAGGCTCTGAACAACAAGTTCGCCTCCTTCATCGACAAGGTGGGTCTGCTAGGACCTGGGGAACCTGTGAACTGCCCTTTTCTTTTCCTCTTAGAATATGAGATTTTGTGATAGCAAGAGGGATTGGGGTTAGCTCTGAGAAGGCACTTACTATGAACAAGACAGATACTTTCCATAGTTAGAGTGACTTGTATAAGCCTTTCTGTGAAATCTTCCAGAGAGATGACAGAGGTAAGTCAATCTCTACCAGCAGGAGCTTATCAGAGGCTCCAGCAGGAGAGCCACAGGGAAGAGACCCGGTCCTTACTGTAAAGGGGCAGCTTGGTGCCATTGCTAAGCCCGGGCACCTTGCAGTCTGTGTGCAAAACCAGATACCAGTGATACTTGTCCCCCTCCCGTGGTGGGCTGATGTTGTCCATTAGTCATTTAACTGCTGGACCAGGACCATCGGGGTGCAGCCGTTCTGAGCCCTTCGGCTTCGTGCATCTGGGCCACGGGCATCCATTTCAGCAGGTTGAAGACTCCCTGGAGAGGCAGGGCAGTGCAGTGGTGAACGGGTCTTTGCAGGGTTCTGAAGTTAGCCCCGGCTCCAACCCTGGCCCCATCACTTACCAGCTGGGTGGCTTTGGGGACGTGACTCATCCCATCTGTGCCTCCATTTCCTCATCTCTAAAATGGAGCTAATAAGCTACCTCTCGGAGCTGTTGTCAGGTTTACAAAGGAAAATGTATGTGAAGATCTGGGCATGATGCCCAGTACATCCTAAGTACTTGAAAAATGGTGTTGCTGCTATTATCATTTTCATCTCCAGAGGTCTGGGGAAGGAGTACTGGGGAGGAGAGGAGAGGTCTGGAAGGGACCTCAAAGGATCAGCCAGTCCAGAAAGGCCCTTGCCTTTTGGTTAGATAAGAGACGGTTATCTCATTTACAGACGAGTCAGCACAGGCATGGAGGGAAGGAAAGGTGAGGTTGGCCGCTTAGTCTCCCATCTTCAGACCCATGTGACTGGTGGGCACCCAGGGTTGGTCAACCCAAAGGAAAGCTCATGGTAGAGATGGCCACATGGCCATCCCGGGTGTAGACATCCTTAGCTGCTTCTGCTTAGAGGATTCCCTGCTGCCCCCTGCTCCGCCTTGGGCGCTGTGAGGGTCTCTATGCCTTCTTGATCTTCTACACCATTTACGATCTAGAAGAGCAAGGCATTCTGAGGATTGGGGTCTGGGGGGTGGGAGTGAACTGACCCTTGGCTGGACAGCTCAAACCTATGGATGGGTAAACTTTGGAGACACAGAAAGAAAGATGTACTCATCACCTTTGAATCTCCTTTTTAATAAAGGTGGTCTGCCCAGGGATAGGGGGAAAGAGGTTAAAAGCCCTGGAAAGTTCCCAGATAATTTTAGTTTCTAGAAGAGTGCAATCCCCTGACCTCAGGCAGCCAGAGGAAATAGATAATTATCCTCGGCAATCCAGATGTGTCCAGTAGGACAGATGTGTATTCTTGTGTCTTAGACTATATAGGGCTTACTCTGTGGTTAAGATTCAACTATATGGATATGCATGAAAAATTTCAGATTTGTTAGACCAAACCAAATTCTGGATCTTGTGCTGGGGAAGCTATTTGGTGGATAATCCCATCTCAACCCTGAATCCCGGTGATTTTCCCATGTCCCATGTTGCTGACTTTAGGGAACACAACCTTATTTAGCTGTGCTCATGTAGATGAAAGGAAGTCCAATCTTAAACATTTTTCTCCAAAAAAACAAATTAGAAAAGTGCATGCAGCCCTCCTCTTGTCAGTTTCCACACCCAAAGAGGGGCAGCAGTGGGAAGGACAGCCCTGGCTTGCCCATCTCTCTCCACGTGCCACACTGGCCCTCAGAAGATGGCTCTGAACAGCAGAACAAAGGCAAGAGGGTACAGCTACAAGCACAAAGGGAGCTGGGCCTGATGCAAGAATTTAAAATACCCAGAAGTCCTTGGCCCAAGCCTCATTTGAGCTTTGACATGCTATAAAAATGAAGGGCAGACCCCCTTTCCAGAGAGATGGACCCAACCTGACTTCTGTCCTGGTATTTTCAGGTACTCCCATGTCCTGAGCAGGTTTGACTAGGGTGGATTCTGAATTAGAGGCATGGGTGATGGGGACACACGTTTGGGCTCGGTTCTGCACTCTACTACTTTTCAAACGGTCAGACCTTGGAGAGTTGCTGAATTTCTCTGTGCCTCAGTTTCCTTTCTGTAAAATGGGGTTACTGATTAATGCAGCCATGGTGAGAGGTAAAGAAGAAAATGCATGTGGGGTGCTTTTCCCCTGTGAACGGTAGCTGTGACTTTCCACTGGGGTCTCAACCATTTCTTTGGGATTTGGGTTCCAGGTGCGGTTCCTGGAGCAGCAGAACCAGGTGCTGGAGACCAAGTGGAACCTGCTGCAGCAACTGGACCTGAACAACTGCAAGAACAACCTGGAGCCCATCCTCGAGGGCTACATCAGCAACCTGCAGAAGCAGCTGGAGACTCAGTCTGGGGACAAAGTGAGGCTGGACTCAGAGCTGAGGAACGTGCGGGATGTGGTGGAGGACTACAAGAAGAAGTGAGTAAGAAGGGCCCCCTGGAGCTGGGGACACCTACACCAGCCCCCTGAGCTTATGCTGTGGGAGTGGGCTCCTCAGGACCCTGGGCACTTATCCCAGTTTCTGCAGAAGGAGGAACTTTCTGGAAGTAGGGGACATTGTACCTGGTCACACTGAGTAGGATGGCCACAACCAAACTCTGGAACTTGTTCCCTGGCTCCCCCAGCCTCTGGCCTGGCACCTAGGACAAGTGTCCAGGCAGCTGGGCAGTGGTCAAAGCGTTATCATCTCTGACTCTGGGGTGAGGGAAACCTTTCATGAGCTTCTGGGTCATCATCAGTAAAATGGAGGCAAGTACATCTCCCTTCCAGATCAGCTGTGAGGCATAACTGAGGAAATGCATGTGAGAGCACTTTGTAATTTTTAAGGCTTTATTTAGAATTTGGGGATGCAGCTTGCTTTTTGCTCCCTCCAAGATTTCCCACAGGGCATTGGTGCCACATGCTCCTTCCTCATCTTCCAAGCTTTATCTCCAATAATTCCCTTCTTCCAAACTTGGTTACCATGTCCCCTCCTCCAGGAAGCCTTCCTTGCCTGGTTGGCCCAGCCCGTGGTCCCATATTCTGCAGCCCCTCAGCACCTCTACCCTTGCACCAACACGGTGCTCTCTGTTCAGGGTCTTTCCTGGCAAGCAAAGGTTTTCAGTAAGCCATATTCGCTGACCAAGCCCCAATATCTCTGCAGGTATGAGGAGGAAATCAACAGGCGGACGGCTGCAGAGAATGAGTTTGTACTGCTCAAGAAGGTGAGAGGGCACGCATGACCTGATCTCCAGGGGCTACCCTGGGACCTTGCAGATCTGAGCCTGCCACTATGCTCTGCTGTCAGTCAGAAAATGAGCAGATTTGAAAATAATTAGGGCAATGGGAGAGGAAGTCACAATGAAGGACTCACCAGAAAAGAGAATCAAAGGCAGGGAGGATGATGGTGGAGGATGTGGGTCTGGCTTGTCCATAAAGAATATCAGAGAAGCTCCCTTTCCTCCAAGGATGTTAAGAAGGGGTTTTGACTGCAGCTGGGAGGATCTGGCTCAGATAGCAGGGAAATAACTCTGACAGCTGTCCTGGCTGGGAACCCCTTCCTTAGAGGAGTACACCATCCTGCCTGAGGGAGCAGATCCTCAGGAAGGAGTGAGGCAGGCCTTCAGTTTCTTCATCTCCTTTCTCATAGGCCACACAAAGAGGCCTGGCTATATAACCTGGTCAAGGCACCCAGGCTGGAGGCGGGCCTGGCCTTCTTGGTAGTGATGGGGGGTGCTTTTTGGGTGTCTTTCAGGATGTAGATGCAGCTTATGCCAATAAAGTGGAGCTGCAAGCCAAGGTGGACTCCATGGACCAGGAGATCAAGTTCCTCAGATGTCTCTTTGAAGCTGTAAGTCTGTCTCTATACTCCCTCCATCTGGGGCCTGAAGGAGAGGCACAAAGGAGGGGGCCTGTAGTTAGCCACTCAAGTCTTATCTCAGCCCTGAGAGGCTCCTCAATCTTTGCCCTCTGCTTGGGAAGGAAACGGTCCAAGGTTATCTCTCCATGGCAGCAGGAATCTGTCTGGGCCCCTGGAGGAAAATCGCTTTGCCCAGGGAGACCACAGCCTTGGGTTTTAAGCCCTTGTGTTGGCATCATGGGGATCTGCTTGCCTTGCTTGGGGGAGGTTGCCTGAGCCTGGCCTTGCTCAGTGGTTGAACCCCAGGACCATCTTCATCACCCCCTCCAGGAGATCGCCCAGATCCAGTCTCACATCAGCGACATGTCCGTCATCCTGTCCATGGACAACAACAGGGACCTGAACTTGGACAGCATCATTGATGAGATCCGTGCCCATTATGAGGAGATTGCACTAAAGAGCAAAACTGAGGCCGAGGCCCTGTACCAGACCAAGGTGAGACTGGGCTGAGCTGGGCCGGGGAGGGTGAGCCCAGCAGGCACCTGGGCTGGGTCTGCTCCTTCCCAGAGCAGAGGCCAAGTCTAGTCCATTGTCCAACATGCCCTGCCCTTCCGTGAGACACTACATTCTCCCATGACCTGCCCATCAGGCTGGTCCATGGCTCTGTGCTCTGGGGTTCTCAGTTCCAGGAACTGCAGCTGGCAGCTGGCCGACACGGGGATGACCTCAAAAACACCAAGAATGAGATCTCAGAGCTCACCCGGCTCATCCAGAGAATACACTCAGAGATTGAGAACGTGAAGAAGCAGGTAAGGGGACTAGTTGGCTGTGCTGGGTGAATTGGCCAAGTGGTCAGCCTCCCAGTCTCTGCCCATGAGAAAGGAGGAGGCCAGTGAGGACACTGTCTCCATAAATGGAACGGGTCATCCCCGGAGGTACTTCATCTCCTACTCACCTCACCCACAGATCTCGGCTTTGAAGCCCCCTGCCCAGGAAGCCTTTTCTGATCCCCAGGCTGGGTTAGGACCATATTTCCCTGCCCTGACGCCAGCGATGTGCTCTCCTGGCAACTGCACTTTCCTTGTACTTATCACACTATCTGTAATTGCCCAATATGACACCTGCTCCCTCCCTCTCTCCCTGACACACATTAGACTGAAAGGTCTTTGGAGGCAGGATGCTGGCTGCTCTGTTCACCGTGGTTTTCCTGGCATCCAGCACAGTACCTAGTACAGCAGCAGTTCAAAAAATATTTGTTGCTTTAATGATTGAGGAGGAGAAACAAGCTCAGGGAGCACCCCTTAAAGTGCCTTCAGCAAATATTTGCCTCTCCCTCCCAGGAACATAGAATGCAAACTCAGCTTTAGTAGGAGGGGAGGCAAGATGAAATATGTACTATTACATCTATATAATAATATATATATAACCTATCTAATAACAATATAATATATATATGTCTATATATATATAATCACAATAGCAGTGATCCATTGTTTTGTCACATTTACTTCCCCCAATGATCCTGACAGTCAGGAGTTGCAGATGAGGAAACTGAGGGTCAGAGAGGTTAAGTAGGTTACACAGTGGTAAGTAGCACAGCTGTGAGCCGAACCAAGGTCTCCTGGCTCCTAGTCCAGTGCTATTTCCACTACCCCATGGGCTTTAACACTTACTAGCCATGTGGCCTTGGACAAGCTTCTGGACCTCATGTCAGAGGCTACTGTAACGACTACACGAGCTAAGGTGGTGAAGCACCGAGCGTGGTGCTGGGCCTATAACGGGTGCTCGGTAAATAGTAATTGCTTCCCAGGAATCACCCTCGCCATGGCTCTTCTGTGCTTCCGTGCACCTGCATAGCCACTATCGCTGCTCTACCAGATGGCAGTGATCTCTCCTCCCAGACTCCAAACAACTCAAGAGCAGAAAGGCAATCTTGCTCTTACTCATTTTGCATCCTCAGCCCGGCGTCATGAAGTCAATGTCTTTGCACTGAACTAAAGCGCTGAGTTGGCTATTGTCTTGGGAGGGCACACAGCCGTAGCCGTCTAAGCACAGGGAGGGTGACCGAGCTGAGGGAGGACTCTCCAGCCCCAGAGAGGGGTTCCCACCCTAGCAGGGAAGCATGATGGTGTAGGGCTGGAGGTGGGCATCTCGGCCCTGGGATCTTATGGAACCAGAGATACTTGGATGTGGATGGCGCCAACGACCCCTTCTAGTTTCCTGACTTCTCCAATTCCACATTTAAGACCTCCAACCTGGAGACAGCCATCGCCGATGCCGAGCAGCGGGGCGACAACGCCCTCAAGGACGCCCGGGCCAAGCTGGTGGAGCTGGAGGGCGCACTGTACCAGGCCAAGGAGGAGCTGGCCCGGATGCTGCGCGAGTACCAGGAGCTGCTGAGCCTGAAGCTGGCCCTGGACATGGAGATCGCCACCTACCGCAAGCTGCTGGAGGGCGAGGAGTGCAGGTGGGGGCGCGTGTGCTCTGGCAGGAAGTTCCCAAGGGTTGGGGAGAAAGCCCAACATTCCCTAATCCAGAAAAGAATAATAGTAGTAATTAGTAACACCCATCAAGACTTGAGTGCTGACTTCATTCCCGGCACTGTATAACTACTTGACAGGGATTGCCTCATTAAGTCCTCCCAATTTCCCTGGGGGCACCTGGGAACCTCCCTCCCACCCCTCAAAAAAAAAGCGTAAAAGAAAACCCACATTGCTCTATTAAATCTCCTTGTTCCATCTTCCTTCCTGTTCACACTCAGTGTGAGCTTGTCAGAGACATCCTGGGGCACACACTCCACTTGCCCAGTGTCCTGGGTGGGGGAGCCTGGGCGTGGGGGGCTGTGCACAAGGCACATCCATTGTGTTGTTGCCTAGTTACCTCAAAGATCCAGAGGTTGCCCCCTAGAGCTTCTCAGGCTCTGCTTGTGTAAGAAGAACCCTGGGGTCCCTACCCCCAGCCCAGGCCAGTGGGGTCACGAGCTCTGAGGTCTTCTCTGCAGCCTCCAGGTGACCGTCTCTCTTGTTTTATTTCTCTCCTTAACAGGATGTCAGGAGAATTTTCTTCCCCTGTCAGCATCTGTAAGTGCTTGTGTGCTTTGTCCTTAAATTGCAGAATCTGGGGTCTGTGTGTGTAGATGAGGCATCTGAGAACCGGGGAGCGAAAAGCCTAAGGTCCCTCAGCAGCCACCTGGCAGAGGCCGGACCAGTCAGGTCTCCTGAATCCCAGCTGAGGGCTCTTTCCTCCTTATCACTCTCTCTGTTTCCAGGGGCGCGCAGCTCGGGACGGCCATTGCTGGGGGAGGTGGGACACAAAGAACATGTTACAAGAAAATGATGTCTGGGTCTGTATGAGACCTGGGGAGCCAAGTTTGCAGGATAAAAATTGGATCTGGGCCAAGAACCAAAGGGGGCTGAGGGAATCGGTGGATGGGGCAGGCGGGTTGGAGGTTAAGCTGACAGTTTTGAATCTCAGGGTTTCTCAGCAGGACTGAGAGAGTTAAACCTGAGCTTCCCCAAAATGCCATCTGTGGGACAGCCAGTGGGAGCGAGAGGTTGGAGGCTGGAAAGTTTAGCAAAGAGATCAATAGAAGGGGTGGTAGGTGGGTGTCCAGGCACCCATGTGAGTGCACTGGTAGCTGGACCGAGGAGATGAGCCTCTGAGATTTAACAGAGCAAGAATCAGTCAGATTGAGTATAAGCTGAGTGAGCCAAAGTCAGGATGTGGGAGAAGCAGTCTTTGGGGGTAATTTCCCCAGGTGGAGGCTGTGACCCACCAAGTGCTCTGAGCAGGGCCTCATTCACCCTGGGGGCAGGAGACCTCTTCTGGTCCAGCCCCGAGCTGTGCCCAAGTGGGGTTTCGCCCGGCTCTCGCCCTGCAGCCATCATCAGCAGCACCAGTGGCAGCAGTGGCTACGGCTTCCGGCCCAGCTCTGTCAGTGGCGGCTACGTGGCCAACAGCAGCAGCTGCATCTCCGGAGTGTGCAGCGTCCGCGGAGGGGATAGCAGGAGCCGGGGCAGTGCCAGCGATTACAAGGAGGCGCTGGGGAAAGGCGCCAGCCCAAGCGCCCCCGCCAAGAAAGCCAGCCGGTAGACAGGGCCACCTGTGCCCTACCGCCACCCCGTGACCCCCGGCTCTGGCCCCACCACCGTGACCTCGCCAACCCCCTGTGCTCTCCACCCTTACCCTGCTGGCCCCCTCTGGTGCTCTGGCAATGCCCTTGGCATCCACCTTTCCCAGCCTGTGTCTTCCTAATCCTGGACAGGTCTGGACCACTAAGCTTGGCTGAATTCTTCCAGCAGATGCCCAGGATTCACCATTTTGGCTGTGGTTGCCCAGCCCTGCCACCAGCTCAGCTCCTGGCTCCCCACCTTTACTCCTCTCTCCAGCCTCTGGCTTGGTCTCTACTGTGACTGGTTCTCCAAACAACTGGGGTCTCAGTCCCAGCTCCTGTCTCTGCCGGGAGCTGGCTCTGTGTTCAGGAAAAGGAGGACTGAAGGACAAACCAACACGAATGACCCAGGACGCACCCACCCTGGCTTGTCTGAGGGCTCATTCTGAGTGGGACTCAATACAATCTGGGGTCTCTTTCCTCACTCTCCTAGCTCCAGAAACAGAGCAGAGGAGGTACCTTACTCTTCCACCTTGTTCTTAAAGTACCCCCCCCCATCGCATTCTCAATAAACAGCACAACAAACAGCACTATTGGTCTCTGAGTGTTTAGTGTGTATGTGTACCTCAGCTCAACTGCACACACCACACACATGCAGAGACACACTGGACTGGTATGTGAGCATGGGCACAGCACAGATGTGGACACACACAAATATGTCACTGTGTATGGCCTGTGCACCCAACTTTTCTAGAGGCTTGACATAGGGGTGGCCATATAGGTTCGACCCTTTCCTTGCTGCTCAGAGGCCTGGCCTCCTGGGGGCTCCCATAGGAAGGGTGGAGCTGGTGAGAACCCTACACTCTGGGCCTCTCTACTGGAAAGATAAATTGGGTAACACATTCTTGGAAACTTAGGCTGGGAGTGCAGTGAGCTGGGGACGGGCCAGGCTGTGAACCTCAGGGCTTGTGCAGTGGCCATCTCCTACTCCACTGTTCTGCCAGGAAACCACCGTGAGAGCCAGTTCTCCCCTGTGGCAGGGGAAGGACATAAAGGTGGACGGACAGATTCCCCAGACCCACAGCATGAGTGGGCAAACCTTGGCCAGGAAGTCCTTGGGTGCCTGAGGGGCTTCCAAAGAGCATCAGCTCTCACTCCCAGGCAGGCTGAGGGTGCAGCTCTATTTCTGCAGGAGGAGGGGGTGCAGAGGTGCAGGTGGGGCCAGGCATTTGTGGAAAGAAGGGCTCCAAAGTCTCTAAAATTGGCAGTACCAGTCTATTAGCAGGTAACCACACTCAACAAAGGGAAGGGGCGAGGGCAGAGGGTTTTCATGTGGTAGAGAAGCAGGGGTTCCTGGCATTAGGGCTGCACTGTGCATTCAGGAGAGGAGGATTTGGGACAAAGAGAGGAAGTGGGATGGCAACTTGAGGTGGAGGGTTTGGAGGAAAGGATGAAAGGCTGGGCTGCTGTTTAGAATTTTCAGAATGGTAGCTAGAGCTTAGGGCAAGGCCCACAGCTAGAACCCCCTCCCACCCAGGAGGCTGCCCTCATCCTGGGCATCAGCCTCATCCTCCAGTAGGTGCAAGTAGAGTGTGAGCAGAACAAGATCCAACAACAAATTTGCCTTCTCCATTGACAAGCGGAGGTGTGTGTGTGTGTGTGTGTGTGTTTCCAGAACTTGGTAAGGACATTGCCTTTTTTTTTTCAGTATAGGAAGAAGCCTACATGCATGCTGCCTGTGCTTTGCAGCTACCCTGCTCCCTTTGCAGCAGTAAGAACTGAGGTGGGATAGCAGAAAGAACCTTCCAGCTGAGAGATTTAGAAGAAATAGCTAGATTCTCAAGTTTGGTGGTGAAGGCTTTCAGTTTATGACCCATGTTTGGGGAGGGAGTGAAGAACCCTCCCGTTGTCCATTTATGCCCCAGGGCTCACAGGGGTCTCCTGAGTGCTGAGTCTGTTTTCCAGAGCAACAGGACAAGTTGCTGGAGGCTCAGGAAAGTGGGGTTGAGGTGAGCAGTGGGTGCAGGGCTGCGGCTCCCGAATCTGGACAGGAGTTTGTCCTTGGCTGTGCTGACAGCTGCCTGCCTGCTCCTTCCACCTGGCAGGTTCTAGGAGGTCAGCCACAGGGTAAGTGTGGAAAAGGACCCAGCACCACCAGCATGTAGTAGCAGGGAAGAGTCCCATGGCCCTTCCTCCTAACCAGGTTGTGGAGGGGCCTTCAGCAGGAGATTGGAGCCAGAGGTCAGATGGAGGGGCGGCACAGGAGACCAACTTCCTGGGGGGACTCAGGGTCCCTGGGAAAGAATTGGGGCTGCCCTTTGCTGTTGCCCCAGGAGTTGGAGTTACAGCTGAGCTGGTCCTGGTCTTTCCAAGGAGGGGCTGGGACCTTGGATGCCCTTTCAGTTCTGCATGGCTCCTGGTCCCACAGGCAAGAGGAGTCACTGAGGGAGGACACAGGTGGAGGAAAAACTGGTGCAAATGAACAAAGAATGAGATATACTTATAGAAGCTGAAGCCAGAGCAGGAATCATAAGGGCCTATGGAGCACAGAGCTGTTTCCTGCCTTAACTGAAGGGACAGGGCCAGGGTTCAGGACACTTTAAGTAGGCTCCCACAGTAGGAGCGGGGCTGCCTAGGGGTCAGGCTGACACCTCCCACCCAACATCTGACTCTTCAAAGAGAAACTGAAACATCAGTAGACCAGCTGCCAGGTGTGATGGAGATGCTGGGGCATGTCTTGAGCTGAAGACAGACTGGTCCAAGACAGCTCTAGAAGTTGCTAGAACACGGTACTGGGCAGTGATGGCTTGTGTAAGAGAGTGCCTGGAATGGGGCCGAGGGTCCAGGGCAGGCCAGGAATGCATCCAAGGGTTAGAGGGGGCTGTGGTTGGCCATGACTATAAGAAAAGAGAAGAATGGGCAGGTGTGAAGATGAGTGATAGTTTGTTTGTTGCAGAAAGGTATTTTCCTCAAATACAAATAATGGAGTCCCATGATACAGAGCAAGTGCTCTTTCCCTTTGAGAGCCCACTTGTCTAGTCCTTTCCCATCCCACCCGACTAATCCTTTCCACTATCTCTCCCATACTGTGCCCAGGGACACATGTCTTATTCACCTTTGTATTCCCAGGAGGTGACTGGCATGCAGTCACAATGGCGGACTCCAGGCCACCATTGTGGATTTTACTGGAAACTGACCCTTGGCATGCTCAGTTAGAGAGTGTCCCACAGCAGGCTGAGCCTGACATAGCAGCCCAGCTAGAAGACTACCTGCGGAGCAAGCTGCCTTAGACTTGAGATTGGCACCCCCGGGACATCTCTGGAGGACAAGGAGAGCAGAAGGGGTTCTACATGGATCTGGGGTGGGTGGCTGAGGGTCTCTCCATCATGACTGCTGTTCGGCTCCTCTTCTTCATCTTCTTCATCCACCCCTTTCACAAGAAACCAGGGCTTGAGGGATGCAAAAGCAGGTCTGGGGTCTACAAGCCTCATCCCCTGGCCCTTTCTTATACATCAGACCCAGAGTACCAGGCGGGCTCCAAGCGGAAGGAATGGACAGTGATGCTCATGGAACACTAGTGCGGTCAGGCTCTCCCTAGGCTGGGCACCTGTGTCAGCTCTCTGAGGTGGGTGTCATTCCTAAGACAGAGACACATGGAATCGAGGGCCACCAACCAGCAAATGGCAGAGCTGGATTCAGTGAGGTCTGTCTCTCCAAAGCCCACACTCTTTCCACATCAGCCCCTGGTATGGGAAGAGTCTTTCTGTCCAACCAGTTGCTGTGCATTCCCATCCTACACCGAAGTCCTGCAGGCTCACTCCCCATTTTCCATGGGCACTTCTGTCATATTCCATCAACCAAAGCCTTATGTCTCCGGGTTCCAGAGCAGTGTCCTGTTTGTTCCTAGTTTCCCTACAGCAGCCTGGCTGCAGAGACCGTGGCCCATTTAATGCCTATAAGTCACAGATGCTAAGCCCTCAATATTGGAGGGAGATAATACCTAGACATCAGATCTGCTTTTGCATCCCTCAAGCCCTGGTCTCTTCTGACAGAGGTGGCGATAGCAGATGAAGCAGTGGAGATGGTGCTAGCTCTGGAGCAAAGTCATGAGGTGGGGTGCTGAAGAGTGGAGCTGGTGGGGAGTGGGTGGGCTGACTCTTGGAAGGAGAAGTGCTGAAACAGGTTGGGGAGCATTTTATCCTGAGAAGCTGCCTGGGGTCTGGGAGCAGATGCAGCAAAATTAAATCCAAGAACAACAAGAAGAATCTGGAGAAGCGTGGAAGAGAAGGCCCAGTCACGGGAGAAGGCTCTTCTGGGGACTGATCTTTCTTCAGTCATTGGCGTGGTTGCCAATCCAGCCAGCTGAAGATGACTGCCACCTCTGCAACCAGCCATGACATGGTCATCTCCTCTTCTCTTGATCGCCCGATGAGACTCAAGAGTCCTCATGTCTTTCAGTTGGCAAAAGGGTAACTGTCTCGTTCCCTGACTTCCACCCTGACCCATTCTTCCAATGGTGAGCACTCATTCTCAGAAACAGGATGCCAAGGAGGAATAAGAGGGTCTCCACCTGTGGAGCTCCCCACGCCCCCACCCCAAGACAGTCCATGGCAGGTGCACGAGGCAGAGCCAGGCAAGCGGCACCACCTCTGTCCCACTTGCTTCTGGGCTGGTGTGAATTAAGCTTCATTCCCCAGTCTGTGGTGTTCAGTTACTATCTGTACCTGTA
>PVIY010014231.1:0-25849 GCA_004026745.1 Myrmecophaga tridactyla | reverse complement strand
TAATCCAAAAATGAAGGACAGGTCATAAAACAGATAATTCAAAGCATAGATGGATGACCCAAAGATTATTTATAAGAAGCAGAAAACATTAATTCTCTAAAAACCACCTCCCTTCACATGTCCTGATTTTTTCCTGGTTTGAATAAATCCTTGATGGTCTCGGAATCCAGCCAGATAGAGCAAGAGGGGCCTCTGCGTTGGGGTGGAAAGTGCTCTAAACAAACAAAAGCTTGATGAAGCATGACATGTATTTGACATACCTGGGGATGGATGGGACACGGAGTGGGTGGTGGGAAGATTTGTGCTGGTCTCTCCCAAGCAAGAAAATGGAGCAGGTTGAGGCAGGTTTCAAAAAGACAGCTGATAGGGATGCTCCCCACTCTGAAGCAGAAAGCCTGGTGTTCCCTCTGCAGAGTCTCAGCAGGCAAATCCAGCCCGGCCCCTGGATTTTCCCTGGACCCTTTCCTCCTTGGTTTGGGTAGTGGAGGATGTCTTCCCCACTTGCTGGGAGGCAGCGTGGGTACTATTCTTTGAGTGCCTTCCTGTTTCCCGAGTGGCTTAGGTGCACCTGTGTGAATTCCCCACCTGGAAGAAATGTGCAGAGAGAGCTCTGCGCAAGCTCCAGGCAGCCGAAGCAATGGGGCTGGAGAATCCAGTAAGATGTCAAAGCAGATGTCCAGGCTGACCCAGGGTTCCTGATCTTTTATTTCGCCAAGATGGCCTTTAAAACAAGCACACACAACAAAACAAAAACCTTATCATATACTACCTTGATCATTTTCATTTCATGAAAGAAAGAGACAACTTAACAGTAGGAAGGACGCTGTCTCAGAATAAATGCAGTCCTGTAGATTGGAAATTAAGTTAGCTGCCCGAAAAACTTACTGTACTGTACTCATTTTGCTCGATTAGCTACAGATGAGTAAAAACCGCATGCAACGTGGGCCCTGGCACGGCATTTATTGCACAACCTCTTTGTACTGCAATACCCTCGTCTAAACCATGGGAATAAAACCACCCTGCCACTGCACAATGGTTAGACAATTACCAAAACGGATAATGAAGGAGGAGGCATGTAGAAAACAAGAAGAACAGAATGCGAGGAGTGATGGAGACACTGACGAAAATCCTGCCGGGCGGTGCCCAGCGGGGGTGAAAGGTCGGGGCCCGGTTCTTGACAGCTGGCAGGGCTGCACTCACCAGCAAGTTCTTTGCCCTGTGTCGGTTTCCTCTTCTGCAAAAATGGGACAATAACAATCATAATCATGGTACTAATAACTACTTCTACATAAAATGCTTATAATAGTGCCAGGCCCACAGTAAGAGCTCAATAAATGTCAGCTGTTATTACCATTATCATTATCTCACTATTTTACCATTGTTATTAGAGACAAAGATAGCTGCTCAAGAAACCAAGGGTAATTTTTAAGGGTTTATCAGGGAATCTAGTCCTAAGTCAACTTCTCAGCAGCAAGAGTGCTTGTCTTCTGTCTTCTTCCTGTTTCTCAGCCAGATGGATTTTAGGTTTTGTTCCTGAAACTTTGTCTCCTCCAGGAAACTAATCCAGGTTTTCAGAGCCCATGACTTCCTTCCTGGTCTCTGCCTGCATATGGAGCTTTCATCCCTGTACTTGCCCTGGAAGCTCCTCCTAGAATAGAGTCTTGCTCCTGACATATATATATGTTGCTAAGAGTCTGTGGCTTAGTATCAAAGGAATTCCTGGTTTTGCCCCCACAACCGCCCCGCACCCCTCCTTGTCCCAGTCATGTGCCATCTCCTCCTGGTGATCCCTCAGGGGCGGGGCCTGGGGGCGTAATGTTTTCTCATGCTGTATTCAGGGCGGAATAGCTACAAGCAGAATTCAGTGATTCTGGTGGTGAAATGAAAACTATGGAGCCCTGCGTCCAGTGCTCTGAGCACCGCTCACCAGCACAGACGCCTCTCGTTCAGGCCTGGCCATCCCTCTGACTCGATGGGACTGAGAATGGCTGGCAGGCAGGCCTAAAAGTCCAGTCACCATCCAACAGCCCCGAGGGCCAGCTGTGCTAGGAGTCACTGTCAAAACTGGCTTCTAGCAGCCAGGATCTCAGGGTAAGAGCAGGCGTGCAGGGCTGGGCTAAGGGCCAAAGGATGGAATGGAATCTCCATGGCACCGTGAGTGACTATCTGGGGAAGATGTCTAGAAACTGGAATGAGTGTCAGAGCAGGTGAGAAGGGCATGGACTGGAAAAAGGCATCCTGTAAGGAACAAAGGGGAGACGGGAGAAGGGGAGGCAGAGGGGCCTTTTGTCCACATCTCTGAGGCCCTGCAGATTTGGAAGTGAAAGCTGGGGAGGGACAGTCTGCTAAAACCACACAGGGCTGGGTCTCAGGAGTAGGCTGAGGAGTAGCAAAGAGGTCAGAGAGTGGTGGGCTGGTAAATGTTTAACAACCAGCTTTATGAGTCGGGGAGAGCATGTATGTTGTGCTGGTTAGTTCATGTGTCAGCTTGGCTTGTTTGGTCAAGAAAGTACTGGCCTGACTGCTACTGTGATGCTATTTCGTGGATTTAAATCATCAGTCAGTTGATGTTAACAATTAACTAAAAGAGGTTGCCTTCAACAGTAAGAGAAGACTCGTCCAATCAATTGAAGGCCTTAAAAGGAAAACTGATGATTTCAGCAGACAGAAGGGAATTTCTGTCTCTATTCCAGCCAGCCAGGTTTTCTTGGGGGAATTCATGGAAAACTTTATTCCAAGTTTCCAGTTTTCAGCCTATCCTAAGGAATTTGAACTTTCCCATTCCCATAGTCATGTGAGAAAATTCTATAATAAATCTCATAATATTTTTTTAATGCACAAACACACCTGTCGGTTCTATTTCCCTGGAGAACCTTGACTAATACATATGTATACACACATACATACATGTATACATATATTTATTTATGTACATAAGTTTATTATACTTTTTACTGATATAAAGGGCATCTAGCACACAATTTAGAAATAATAATAAAATACACAGGGTGGGCAATGGTGGTGCAGAGGCAGAGTTCTTGCCTGCCATGCCAGAGACCCAGGTTCGATTCCTGGTGCCTGCCCATACCAAAAAAAAAAAAAAAATATATATATATATATATACACACACACACATACAATACTCTCTATTGTAAACTCTATATATCTACCTGAATCTCACAAAATGTTTTTAATTGATTTTTGTCATATATCCATGGATAACTTATGGTTGCTACTGACAAACAAGTGTTCTTCTGACATGAATGTTGGTTCATATAAACAATGAAGATGGATGTTGGAGCTTCACTCATCCTTCAATGACACAAGTAACTGCTGAATCAGATAACGATGTTTGAATTCTGGAAGATTATTCTCTCAACTTTCTGGCTGCTCACAATATGATGGCTATAGATACAATATGTTTTTTAAGTTTAATCTGTATTATTAACATTTTGTCCATCACTTTCTTAAATCTAGGGCTGTCCAATAGAATGCAATGCAAGCTACATAGGCAATTTCAATTTTTCTAGTAGTCACACTTAAAAAAAAAGTTGAAATTCATTCTAATACTATATTTAACCCAATATATACAAATATTATGTCAACATGTAAACAACATAAAAATTATTAATGATATATTTTACAACCTTTTTAAATACTAGGTATTCAAAATCCAGTATGTATTTTACATTTACCAATACACTTAAATCAGGAGTACTCAAATTTCAAATGCTCAAGAGCTATCTGTAGTTAGTGGCAACAGCATTAGAGAGTGGAGTGCCAGACAATGAACAGAACAATAAAGTGAGCTCTGATTTGCAATGTGTGCTGATTCCTTTGGCTCGTGAGAAGTCCCAGACATACAGAGCCTGGCCCACTGCATTCGTCTTCAGGGGCTCCCCTGAGGCCTCAGCTGCGGCTGAGAATTGGGAGCAAGGCAGGGCTCACAACAGCCAGCTTGAATTCTTAGCACCCAGAAATGAGGCCTCCTGACCAGTCCCTGCCCTAGGCAAGGCAGGAAGTAAGGGGTGCAGCCGGGGGCAGAAGTCCCAGTTCCTGCTCACACGGGGCCTGGGACAAGAGCACAAATGGGGGCCCATATACTACTTAAAAGTTATAAATTAAGCTTGCAAACTGTTACATAAACTATGACAATTAAACCCTCCTAATGACCTGGTACGTGAGGTCCAAACAAGGTATTCTTGGACTTCTCAGAGTCCCACATCGTAGTGGCAGCCCATGGTCTCTCCTTCCCCCATGATGACGTGTTGGAAAGGGAGAGAGGACATTTTACTGTCTCCCTCTTGTGTCTTATATTCTGCACCTGCAAACCCATAACCAAGCTTTAGCAGCAAAGGCCCTTAGGGTTTCCAGAGAAGTTGGGGACACTCTGGGAACAACAATAAGTGGCTGGGAGGGGAAAGGGTGAGGCTGAGACAGCACTATGGATGGGCAGGGACAGCCCGAGACCGTCAAGGCCACATATGGGTTAAATGCCCACGTGGTCAGGGCCGTCCTGCTTGAGGGTGGCCGGTGTGGCCATTGTTATGAGCCCAGAGCCCTGTTGAAGGGCAAATATCTTGAGGGAAGAAGCCTTCTGGCAGTTTCTCTTGGGTCCTGCCTGAAGTCCTGGAGAGTGTTTCCAAACATTGGCAGGTAGGCACTACCTGTCACAGGTGGGTTGGGATCTATCTACCTGCACATACCTGGGGCCCACTTCCTGCATCTCTGGTTATTTTGACTGCTTGGAGGTTGCTGTTTGCGACACTCACCTTCTCACCCTCCAAGGACTATAATTTGACTTTCTAAGGGCTCATTTGTGGTTTTCACACACTTGATCCTATAATTATAAAAATTGACTCGGCACCTCTCTGACTCCGGACCCGGTATACCTGCTTGTCCACATTCACAGCTGGCTGTTCTGAAGATAGAAAGCGACCCAGACACTGACCCTTGTCCCACCCCTTTCCTCAGTCTCCCTCCAGCAAGGAGCTCCTTATGTACTGGGAGATGAGGTCTAAAATCAGAGAATGAGTGCAAAGGCCTGTCCTCTTGAGCTGGTGAATTAATGCAGGGACCAGGAAACAGAAGGGGGGTGCATTCCAGCTAGCCCCTTTAAGCCGTGTTAAGAAGGAATCTGGGGACCAAAGCTCCGAAGAGGGACGAGGTCAGTGGGGAGGCGCAGAGGAAGTCAGCTTCCTTCCTTCCAAAGTGCTCCCAAAGCAGAGACAGCATCCCATGGCTGTCACCCCCAATCATGCAGGCTGTGGGTCACAAGTTTGATTTACAGTCATGGCATTATTTTAGTGTGTGTCAGAACAAATATGTAATTCAGTAGTGAACAGTGTCCTTATAAAATAAATATACTAGGTAAAAATATAGGCAGCTTGTGGGTATGGGCAAAATCATGGTGGTATTTAAATGACTGTAGTTGGGGAACTAGTTAAGGAGTCAGAGGAATATTAGAGAGGGACAAAGAAGCCCTGGCTAGAGGAGTCAGAAAAGCCAGCCCGGGCTGTGTTGTATACAACGGCTGTAGACAGCTCCTGAAGGCCATGAGGTGGGAAGGACTGGAGATGCTGTTGTGATGTAGAGATACAATCACACTATTCCCCCTAGATGCAGTGTGCTCAGAGCCAGAGGAGAAGGGAGAGGGGGCTAAGACGTGCCTCAAAATATAGAAAAGTTTGTCAAAGGCAAAGACGGATTGAACCTCTTCTGGGAAGCTCCATAACACTCTCTGGTGCCTCCCAACAAGAAAAGTGTGATTCTGTGACAAGGGAGACAGAGCCCATCATGCTCTCAAAGGCGGGCTGAGCAGCGTGGGACCAGGTGGGCTTGTTGGCTGTTGTCTGTCCCCGGGTGCCCAGCTAGGCACCTGATGGGAGAAGCCCAAGAGACTGGTTGAGAGTCAGTTCTGTCCCTGGGAGCAGGACGAATGAGAGCGGGGAGAATGCAGGTTCTGTGAAACCGAAGAGAAGGTGCTCCTTTCTTCAGCCCTCAGCAGATTTTCATGCGCAGACCCTGCCTCGGCCATCCCATGAAGATGCCCATGGGAAACGGCTGCAGCCCGGAGCAGGTGAGAAGGAAGAGCGTACCCAGTCTGCTGCCCAGCCTGAGGCTGCACTTGAATCCTGGGACCAAACCAAGGCAGGTAATTACCTGGTGGTGCTGGAGGCCTTGACAATTGACTCATGAGGTGTGGCCCAATATGTTAATCTGAACCCAGTGCTTAGGTGTAGAATAGCCACGCTGGATTGGATTCTGCAGGGAGCCAACACAAGATAGCACATGGGCCACATCTTCCGTTTCCATCTGAGTTCTCTGCCACTGGTGCAAGAACTGTAACCTACACATATCTATTTCCCTGGAGGACATGGAGAGGAGGCAGGTCATACACGGGAATCCTGGCGAGGGTATAGGGTGAAGGGGAGGGCAGAATTCCTGCGCAACCCAAATCTATTTTCAGGTGAAGGACTTTTCCTTTAACTTGTGCTCCCAGCTGAGGTCATTATGAGATAAACCTATTAGGCATGCTCTTATTCTCCTCTATCAAAATTCTAACACAAAGCGTGCTGTCTATTCTCCCCCAACCATCTATGGGGCTTGGGAGATGGATGGAGCCCAATCCTTTCATCCAGGGATAAACCCTCTGGGGACTGTGTGGGGGAAAGGATGGGGCTGATTTCCACTGCCTCCCCTGCAAGGGGCTGGACCACTAGGTAAATGTCCCCATTTGTCCACCAGACCAATGTCCTCAGGGCGAGACCAATGGTGGTGGTCTGTTCCAGGGTAGGCACCTTTTCACCAGTTGGCAGAGATTCTTCCTAAAAACTGCCATTTGCTTTTCCTGGTCTCATCAGCATAAGAACCTTAGCTGGTGGCAGGCGATGGGAAAAACCCAAGGTGGACAGAGGCAGCAGTGGGCAAAGGCAGCTGGCCAGGATATGAGGCCACTGAGCCAAGAGACCAATCCCCTCAGAAAACCAGAATGAAACATGCCAAGGTGGGTTGCTCTTCACCTGGCAGGCTGGGACCCCCTAAGGGACAAAGCCCCAGGGTGGAGAAGTCATGGCCTGGTGGCTCACTCCCATTAAGGGCTAGCCACACCGGGGATCGAATTCTAGCCGCCTCAGCCACTGAGTGAGGGCAGTGTTTTGTAGCGCAGCCGTGAGGAGCAGAATTCAGGAGGAAGGAGAGGCAGGCAGAGCTGGATAGAGGCAGAGGAAGGTGTCTTGCAAGTGGGAGAGGGTGAACTGAGTGGAGGAGCAGAGTCTGCATGGAGATGGTGAATTCATCTCCTATGGCTGCTGCAACAAATGACCACAAACTGAGTGGCTTAAAACAACACAAACATTATTTTACAGTCTGAAATGGGTCTCACTGGGCTAGGGGGGATTCCATTTCCTTGCCTTTTCCACGTTCCAGAGGCTACCCACATTCCTTGGCCTGGGTCCCTCTCTTTCTCTTGTTCAAGGCCTGCAACAGCAGGTCAATTTCTCCTCACCTGGCATCACTCTAACCCCTTTCTCTGCTTCCCTTTTTCACATTTAAGGGCCTTTGTGATTGCACTGGGCCCATCTAGATAGTCCAGGATAATCTCTCTATATTAAGGTTGGCTGGTTCATGACCTTAATTCTATCTGCAAACTTATTTCCAGTTTGCCATGTAATGTAACATATCTACAGGTTCTGGGGACTGGGACGTGGACATCTTTAGGGGACGATCATCCTGCCTCCAACAGATGGTAACAGAGAAGGCATGGTGAGGAAGAGACACAGAAGGACGGGAGCTGAATATAAGACCAATAGGAAGCTACTGTGTGTTCTTGAACAAAGGAGGGCCAAGCTGTACCAAGAGCCTGGGGTTAACCTCAGTTCTCAGGGTTAGTGTGAGATAATTTTCCAGATGCAGAACAATGGAGCCATGTTTTGTCTGAGGTCTTGCAGACCATAACATGTTATTGTTGTCTGCTGAGGGCGGTGTGCCAACCTGCAGGAGGCCAACACTGACGCCAGAGTGAGGGGGCCCAGCCCTCAGGGATGCCCAGGGCAGCCAGCAGCTGGAGATTGCCCAAGAGGGTTGGACAGGTCATGACTCTCTGGCTGCGAGGCATTGAGAGCTACTGAGTGTCTCCCAGCCCTGGCCACTGAGGCTGTCCCTTCGGGAGCATCTTGGAGGATGAGGAGACTGATGGGTAGGGAGATCCCTTGGGGCAGCCTCAGAAACCGGTGGGACTTCTGGGCAGCTGAGGATGGAAGCAGACGTGGAGAGGTTTGGGGGAGGTTATCATGAATAAGAGCTTTTGTTCACTCCTTGGCACACACACTGCCTAGGGAGGCTGCTGGGTAAGTGGAGGGCACTTGGGCCTAATAGATCTAGAGAGTTGGGGCGTTCCATCTTGCAGGAGGCAAGTCGATGTGGATGGCACTTGTGGTATCTGCATGGGTAGGGCTTGGGGTTTCAGGGTGGCCATCTGGTTAGCAGAAGGTGGTGATTTGCAGAGAAGCACACGGTTTTTGTTTCAGTGGTCCATTTACTGGAGATGGCTTTGCTGTTTGGAGGTGCCGATGGAGATTATGGGGGTGCTGGGTGCTTTAAGACCTCCTTAGCACCACCATTGTGAATTAGTTGAGAGCACAGACTCTAGGAACAGCCAGACCTGGGATTAAATTCCAATTTTGACACTTATTAGCTGTATGACCTCAGATAAGATTTATTTCCTTTCTGAGGTTCAGAAAATGGAGAAATTGTGGTGTTTTTCACCATTGAATTATGTGAATGGTAAATAAGACAATGAATGCAGTGTTAACCTGATGTCAGGCACATATTGTAGGCACTCAATAGCCATGTGTTTCAAAGAAGGGCTTTAGGAAACGAAGTCCAGGGTCACCAAAAGAAATGATCCTACATATGTGTACAAAATGGGGTTAATATCTTCTGAGTTGGGTAACTTCATGTAGGGGCTGGTCTAATCCCTAGGAGGCCAGTGGGTAGCCTGGCCCATGCCAGAGGATCAAAAATGCCAAATAACTTTCAGGCTGGGATTATTCTACTCCATTCTCCCTCATTCGTGGCATCTACTCATCCTGAACAAAGTTCTGTAGGGCTGGTCTGGGTGTCTTGACCTTAAGTATTTGTGGGTTGGGAGAGATAAGAAATAAAAGGAAGAACTAAGGATTGAACCAGAATAGGAGGCCACACCTGGAGGTGTTTAGGAAACAACTGTCAGACTCCTCTCAGCCATTTGGAAGAGACTGACCAGTATTCATCTGTGTCTCTGCCCCAAGTCTGGTGCCGGGGAAGGGACAGGTGAGTGGAAGTAGGTGGTCCCCAAGCTTCGCCCTCAAGCACAATGTAGAGGACGACTCCAATCCACTGAGTCGGGTCCCAGAGTCCTGGCTGCCCCATCCAGGGTTCAAAGAGGGAAGGGTCTCCTCATGGTCCATTCCCCTTCTCTGTTCAAGGTAGAGCTTGCTCTCTTTCACGGGAGCTGGGGGATGCTGAGATGCATTGACTGCCTAGAGGTGCCTGAGGCCCTCTGTGTCTGCTGCCCTCACAGGCTGGCTGGAGACCAGAGGCGCTGCTGAGATGGGTCCTCTTCAGAGTCAAATCATGGCCATGGGTCTACAACCTGAGGGTCAAGGAGCAGGAATGGTGGAGCACTTGGGCTCTTGAAGCCACACGTGGCTTTTAGGTTCTTATCTAATCTCTGTCTCTTACCAGCTGGGTGGCCTTGAGTGAGCTGCTTATCCTCTCTGGGCCTCAGTTTCTTCATCTATAAAATAAGGATGATCATAAACCCACCTCATGGGGTTCTGAGGATTAAGTGAGTTAAATATCCAGAACCGTGCCTGGCACACATGGCTGTTGGCTGTTGTTCTTATCTTTAGTTGTACCACAAAGCACACCCTGGGCACTGAATCACCCCATATTTTGAGCTATTTAGGGATTATAGAAAGTCCAGAGATTCAGAGAGATGCCAAGTCTAGCAACTGGCATGCATGTCTCACCCACTTGGAAGAGATGGCCTGGGTCTTTGCCTCAAGTTCTATACCAGGGAAGCCAAGTCTAGAGATAAAGCCAAGACTAGAGCCAAAGCCAGCACTCGGCAGAGCTGGTAGCCCCTCTTAGCATGAAAGCGAGGGAATGGGTAGGCATCAGGTGGGGGCATGAATGGATTTTACCTGGCTGCAGATTAGTGTGGAGGCTAAAAGGCCATGGTAACCTGGGGGTTTATGGATGGAAGAGATGGGAGACTTTGAAAGCCATCTCCGGGGATACAGATTTGACTAGAGTGCCAGCCAAGTGGCTGATGGGATTCTGAACACAGGCAGGGTTGGGTCATGTGTGAATTCTTACTCCTTGTGCCAGTTGGTGACAGGAGGGGGTGGGGAGAGCAGCAGGGCAGGAAGGAATTTCCATCACTTCATTCATTTCCCCATGGGGGCGGTCAGTGCCCACAGAGTGATGGGACCCAAGGCAGCCTGGCTCGGGCAAACACCCTGGAGGAAAGGACCTAGATGCTGACATCAGCTCCAAGGCTAGGCTTCTCCCTGGGAAGACCCAGGTCAATGACAGTTCTCAGGACTCTGGACAGATTGGAGCTCACCCAGAAGAGAAGGAAAAGCCAGATAGAAACAAGGCACTCTGTCCCCCTGTCCCTTGCCCTGCCATCCTCAGGACTAGGAAGCTGTGAGCCAAAGAGAAGCCCTGAGAGAGGGCAGCTCCAGTCTCTACCTCGAGCTGAAGTGAGACTTTGCATCCCTGGTTGTGGATCCTGTGGAAGGAATAGAAAGAAGAAGGGAGAAAAGGAACACACGAGGGGCAGGTTAGAACTGTAAATCAGCTTTTCCCATGCCTCTGATCCCATTTAGGATTCTGTTCAAGTCTAAATGCATCACGTCACTGCCTCTCCATTGTAGAAAATGGCTGGATAAACCCCCACAGTACCAGGTGCATTCACGACCACACGTAAGGACCAAAGCAAATGCCAAAAGGTAAAGTCTTTTGTTCACTATTTTAGATTTATATGTGCAAAGTTTATACGACAGTGCCCAGCACCTGGTAAACCTTATATAAGTAAGTGTTCATTATGTTAATAAAGCCTTCTAAGAGAAAGCAAAGCACAGAGGTTTTGCTGTGTATATTCTTTAGTCCCCCTAACTAATTAAAGTATTTGTTAATTTCCAGCCCATAGTTTCAATCAACGAAGGGGGATTTTCTAAGCTTTTGGTATGCCCCTGGCAAAGCACCCTTCAAATGAGGGAAGAGCATTCCCAAGACTTGCAGGGACCTGTCGGAGGGAAGCTGAGTGCTTGGTTCTGCAGCCCTAGCCTGGCAAGTGCCAGTTGTTTGCTGGATCTGAGGGATGGGGGCCCAGGTTGTCCCCGCAGCCCCCTGCATATTTGCCTCACCCTTCCTGCCTAAGCCCCAGCCAGCTCACATTGCCCGTCCAAAGAGCCCAGACCTCTTTGCTTCTGCATCTGTAGATGCGACTTGCCTACTAGTACCAACAGGGGAACTTGCAGAGAGGTGGCTGGGCAACATGTCCAGTGTTCCAGAATATTTCCAGGGCTGGATTAGAACCAAGGCATGGTCTAATGTAGAGCCACATGCCCCAATGCTGTAACCCACAATTCGCATGAATGTTTGCACAAGAAAACCCAACTCCAAGGGGTCAGGACCCCGTGTCACCATGACCCCAGCAGGGAATGGCAGCAGGCAGCACCCTCCCACCTCCACCCCTCTAAGGCCCACGTGAGGCAAGGCAGTCTGTTTGCTTAATTGTGGACACTGGCTTTTCTACCCAGGTCTGTTTTCAGAATTGGCGTAGGTCTGCAGAGCCCTAGAGGGGCAGGATTGGCTTGCCAGCATCACCCGACAGCCTCAGCTAGATTGACTGTGCTAGGGAGGGGTGGTAGATCCAGCCCCCCAGATCCGCAGATGGGAAGGCACCCCCCCATACCCCCACAAACCTGAGAATACAGCTGAGATGAAAACTGGGACCCAGCATTGGGGTGGGGGCAGGATTCCTGCCTGCTTTGGGTGGAGGCAGGAAAATGCTTCCCTCCATTCCTCCCTGAGGCTAGGACTTTGTGAGGCTGGCGCTGCTCCATCTGCCCTTCCCCATCCTGCTGGCTCCGGGTTCCCAGATGAGGCTGCCAACCAAAGCCCAATGAACAGAGTGATTCATGCCTCAGCTATTGCTCCCCAACTTTTGTGCTGAAACTTCATGGGATGGAAGGTCTGCAGAGACAAGGCTACTACAGCTTTCTTTTTCTCCTGGAGGGGTTCTGGGTGCTGAGTGGTTGTGAGCTCCTGCAGGTACAGAAAAGGTCCAGGAGCAACTAGCGGGCTCAGGTCAGAGTGCTCTCAGGGCTAGTGGGGAAAAGAGGAGTGGAGGGAAGTGCAAGGAATGAGGGGTCTTGAGCTCTGAAGAGGAGAAGAGACACCCTCTGGACAGGGACTCAGAGACAGGAGCAGGTGCATAGGACTCAAGGACTCAACCCAGGGCTGGGGAGAGCTTCACACAAAGATCTGGGAAAGAAGTGGCGAGAGGTGATCTTATGCTACAATTACGTCAAAATGTTTGCTGAGCACCTCCTGCGTGCAATGCTGGGTTGAATGTGTGGGCAACGCAAAGGTGAGGCAGGTGTGTTCCCCAGTCTCGGGGAGTGTGATATCTTGTGAGACCTAGAGGACACGTGCAAACCCAGGTATATATTCTAATAAAGGCATATGATTGCTCTGAGGAGGCTCCAAGGAAGGGGACTATTGCAGTTTTGGTCTAATCCTTGCCTCATGGACACATGGCTGTTACCTGGTTTCTGTGAAGTGCTTCCCTGTTTATAAAATGCTGCTCAGTCTCTACATCCTTTGCACAGCTCTAGGAGGGCGGTCAGACCAGCGATATTATGGCTGCAACTTCTCTGATAGGGAGAGCAGAAGGGCCAGCCACAAGCAATCACTTAGTCCTGCCCGTGTCTTTTGCTGATGAGGAAAATGCTGTCTGGAAAAACTAAGTAACATGTCCTACCAAGTTTCGGTAACTCCCTCTGTGGGGTGCCCAGCAGGAAAGCTCTGTGAACTCAGTGTAATCCCTCTCTTCCTGCCACAGTGAAATTCCAGGCTGGGGTGGGACTTTCTCACAATGCAACGGTACCATACCAGTGTCTGGTTCCCTGCAGGGGTCGACTCCAATATTTATACTTGTCCAGGCCTGGGGGAGGGCTTGTCCTGCCTGCTTGCAGGAGGATTCCCACAAAGCTCAGACGGAACAGCGCTGGACCGGCCCCTGTGAGTGAGGCACCCACATACTCTTGGCCACAGTTATTTACCCCCCACGCACTTTGAGTCCCTGGCATCTGAATCCCAAGCTTGGCAAACTCTAGTTGTTCTGGGACTGGCCAGAATGCATTCCTGCTCCGTCAAGCCTTCTCCTTCCACACACAGCTAGGAGGAGGACGAATGGGCGGTCAGCATGTCCCTGTGACTCAGGAGGGTGGGCCTTCCCTGAAGGCAGTGGGATGTGTACTGGGGCAGGGGTGGGGCATGTGGGCATCGGGGGCGGGGAGGGTGGGCACATGCCACCTTCAGCGGAGAGGGAGAACTAATGCTAGGAGTCCTCAGACACTTGTTTCAAGATTGGACCTGTTCTAGCAGGGCCTGAGGGTCTCCCCGTATGTGCAGTGCCCCCAAGACACTCACAGCTGTTCCCCAAAAGGCAAAAAAAGAGTGAAATTGGTGAACACAGTAAAATTCATCATTGAGAGTCTCAGAAATTCTCCAGGGAGGCAACCTGAACCTCACTGCTCAAGACCGGTACTGCCAGCTCTGGCTGTGGGTCCGTCTGCTCGGCTTAGTCTGTCAGCTGCCATCTCATCACAGCCCTCCGGCGAGCTGTCGCCAGCTCGGCAGGCCCGCAGCTCATCACCGACTCATTTTCCCACAACCTTGGCTTCCTTGGGGCCAACTGAAGGCAAAGCCCTGACTAGGGATTCCTGAGCCTGGGTGCATGCAGAGAAGGTTACTCCTGAGAACGCAGCCTCCTTTACCCCAAGGCTTAATGCCCACCCCACCCCTACCTCCAGCCCAGCTCAGCGGTAACCCCCACAACTCTTAGGGCTGTTCTGCCCAGGAGTCCCCGCTCTGCTGTGGGAGGGCCAGAAGAAGTGGCCCCACTCAGGTCTGCGGCCAACAAGGACAGATTATTGCTAAAACCTAACCAGGACCATCTAGTCCCGCAGCCCACCCAAACCAGCCCTGCACAGTGTGTCTGCCCGGGGCCCTCTCTGAAGCAATGGCGACAGGTTGTTATGCCAGCTGCCTGCGCCCCCAAATGTGGCCCCAAATGCGCTCTGTCTTGTCTCTCTGGCAGGACGATCAATCCACAGACTTAGAATTCCATTTGCCATTCCCTTGGCCCTGAAGGACACTTTGGGCTGGAGTTTAAAGGAAGCACAGCAATTCCTACTGCTTGGAAGGGGGAGGCTTGCCGCTTGCCGTTATAACAGGCCTGCAGATTCTCAACATGTTACTGATGAGATTAGAAACTCCTGCAGGTATGTGTTTGCCACGGCCTGCAGCCTGTATCAACAAATACAATGATTCATTTCTTCCCTAGCGGAATAACTGAGGGCTTGCTGGAACATACCTGGGGGGCGGGGGGGCTGGAGGAAGGGGGGCAGAGCAGCTTCCCCTGAAGAGAGACGTGACTGTGAGACTGAGTCTCAGGACATTTTGTAAGGGAACGCACAGAATCCCTGGGTTTGCCAAGCCTCTGTGAGGCCCCCAGCCTTCGGCTGAGTGCAAAGAAAATGGCCAAAAGCCACAGAAAATGCTGTATTTTAAAGAGGCTCCGTGGAAGGATAAGCCTGCTTCTGCAGAGAGTTAAGTGGTATATACATACCAGTGGCTGAGGGTTTCCCACATTCTCTGCTTTTGAAGCTTGGGGAGAATAAGCCTACTAGTAGAATCTGCTCAGTAGGCTCAGGGATAATTTTGCCTCCCCCTGAGAAAGGAAATTCCTCAGAAAAGAACTGAACTCTATTTTTCCCTCTGGCACATAGCCCAGACAGATATCAGGCCACAGGTTGCCTCTCCAAAAGCTGAAATCCCTGCAGTAACCTGCCTGGGAAAGAGTTAGGAGTGCAGCTCACTGCCTCGTGGGGGTTTGCTGCCCACTGAAAGAGAGCGTCCCCTAAACTGGAAGGACAGATGCGCACTTATACTGCACTGGGATGGCCAACAATACCCCTGGTTTTTTAAGGATTCCCCAGGACACTGGCCAAATGTCCCCATGCTGCCCGGTCACAGCCCCCAGCCCCTGCGGAGAAGAGAAACTTGCCGGCAGTAGTGCTGACTCGCTGCCAGTTGTTCAGTACTGCGAGGCATGGTTATTTGTAAGTGAGCAGGACCTGCCAGGAAGAAAGTGTTTGCACACCACACCGCTGTGCAGGTGTGACGGTGAGCTCACGGCTGCCCCCCAGGCATGCCCAGCCCTTTTAATCATTCACATCTCGACAGCTCTCAGGCCCAACCCAGTTCTGGAGGCAATAAAAGTGGGGGCTGCAGTTCCTGGGTAACAGAGCCATCGGCTGCCTCCTCCTGAGCTCTGTTCTTTCCAGCACTTCCCATCGCCCTCGGTGCCCAGACCTCTTGCTCCGCCAGGAACAAGCCATCATGTCTCGCCAATCGAGTGTGTCCTTCCGGACTGGGGGCAACCGTGGCTTCAGCGCTGCCTCGGCCATCACCCCGTCTGTCTCCCGCACCAGTTTCAGCTCTGTGTCCCGGTCTGGGGGTGGCGGTGGTGGCTTTGGCAGGGTCAGCCTTGGTGGAGCAGGTGGCTTTGGCAGTCGGAGCCTCCACAACCTGGGGGGCTCCAGGAGGATCACCATCAGCAGTAGTGGCGGTGGCTTCAGGAACCGATTTGCTGTAGGCGGTGCTGGAGGCGGCTACGGCTTTGGAGGTGGAGCCGGGAGCGGATTTGGTTTTGGCGGTGGAGCTGGTGGTGGCTTTGGGCTCGGTGGCGGAGCTGGCTTTGGAGGTGGCTTTGGTGGCCCTGGCTTCCCTGTCTGCCCCCCTGGAGGCATCCAAGAGGTCACCGTCAACCAGAGCCTCTTGACTCCCCTCAACCTGCAAATCGACCCCACCATCCAGCGGGTGAGGACCGAGGAGCGCGAGCAGATCAAGACCCTCAACAACAAGTTCGCCTCTTTCATCGACAAGGTGAGACATGAACCCTTAAACAAAACCACTGTGAGTCTGGAATAAATGCCAAAGAAAGGGGGAACAGGGAAGATACTTCTACCTTTATGCAAATCGTAGGTGTTTTGCCGTTATTTGTTTCCATTTGTTTCTGTGTCCTAGACCTATGGCCCACAGTCTTAATTAGACGGGGAGCTTGGAAGGGAGGGTCTTATTTCTTCCAAGTTTGGAGATTACGGTGTTAGGGCTCCTTGGTTACTGCTGGGCAGAGACATTAATTCTGTGCATCATGCAACGGGCCAATTGCGTAGAAAGGAAGATGAGCGGGCAGCAGCCTGAGGGACTTCGCTGCCACCCCACCAACCAGGTGTCCCTGGGGCTCTCTGTGCTTGGATGTTTCCTGTCTCCCTTGGATGAGTGGATGAGTGGTAGGTGCCTCCCCCCAGACCAGGCACTTCACATGAGATGGTTTAGGTGAACAGTCTGAGATGGGAAGGAAAAGGGGTGAATGAAACATTGAATCATGACGTCTGTCTTCTCCATCTTCAAACTCTCTGGTCCTCTCCAGGTGCGCTTCCTGGAGCAGCAGAACAAGGTTCTGGACACCAAATGGACCCTGCTCCAGGAGCAAGGCACCAAGACTGTGAAGCAGAGCCTGGACCCTCTGTTTGAGCAATACATCAACAACCTCAGGAGGCATCTGGATACTATCGTGGGGGAGAGAGGCCGCCTGGACACAGAGCTGAGGAACATGCAGGACCTGGTAGAGGACTTCAAGAACAAGTGAGCTGGGGGAATGCTGGTGGGGGTGGTGGTGGTGAGCAGTGTCTTCTTGGCTGCAGATAGACTCCACAACCAGAGTACCTCCTAATGCCTTTGCCACGGGTTGGAAGCATAAATCTTCTGTGGACACGTAAAGTACTAAGAAATAAAATAAAATCCAGGACTGTGTTTAGAAAACTCCAGAACCCAGGCTCTGCCCCTCTGCAAGGCACCAAACCAATGGCCAGAGCGACAAGGTCCACACCTGGTGAAATGTGCAATTATGTCATCCTTGCTTTTTGGGGTGTTTCTCCCCAGTATACTCAAAGCCCACACAAGGGCTTTTTGAAGGCTTCTCTCCCAAAGCAGGAACCAATGAAATAGCCCAGCTTAAGTGGCTCTTGTATTTTCTTTAGTCCTAGCCCAACTACTAGATTTTGTTTGTTTGATTTTCTTAATGCTCTGAGAGCTGGGAAAAGCACTAGAGAAGTTGACTAGACATGGAGATGGAGAAGAAACCACAGCTTTCTTATAGAAATATTCTTGAAGCAACTAAATTATAGCAACAATAGAAATGATTATCTATCTGGTGGATGGTGACAGAGAAAAAAAAGTGCTCTAATCTGTCCAGGGGCTCACACTTTCCAGTGCCCCCTTTCTTGGTCTGTCAGATGTGAAAAGTTCCTCCCCAACGGGGAAGCAAACCCACGGTTGATTTTGTGCAATTAAGACTCCAGGCCTCACCTGGCCCTTGGCCTCTGACCAGTGCTTCCTGTTCCTTTAACCATCAGGTATGAAGAGGAAATCAACAAGCGCACTACTGCTGAGAATGAGTTTGTGATGCTGAAGAAGGTGCGTGGGGACAGAAGAGAACCTATAGGCTGTGGTTGTGCTCCCTAAAGGGGAGTAGTTCATTTTTAAGTCAGGGTGGGGATCTGGTCCAGCGCCAATCATCCCTGTTTCTCTAGGATGTGGATGCTGCCTACATGAATAAGGTGGAGCTGGAGGCCAAGGCCGATGCACTGATGGATGAGATCAACTTCCTGAAGATGTTCTTTGAGGCGGTAAGGAACGCCACCTGCTTAGGACCCAGAGAGATGGACACCGGGAGCACTGTCAGAAATGGGGGTCCTGGGTGGCTGGAGCTCCCTAGCATTAAGTGAATTTTGGTGCTTCCTAAGCTGTGGAGCTTGGTCTTTCCTACCCCTTTAGTATTGCTTATAAGGAATAATAAGACTAATCTTGAAAAAAAAAAAGTCATATGGAAAGCAGAAGACCCCCTTCAACCATCATTTAGCAGAGTGAAGTTTAGAGTGAGTTATTAGAGGCCCAATTACATCTTCTTTAGCCATCTTCCATTCCTGGGATCCCATCTCCTCTATGTTTCCTCCTGGCATGGTAGGCTATACAGATAGATTCATTGAAAATAGGTTATAACCTAAGAGCACTTGAGTCTGCAGGGTTCCATGGCAGAGGTTTCTTGGAGGCTCAAAATTGTGAAAGTAGATTAAGTGATTATTTGGATTTTCAACTAATTTATCTGGTGTTCTGATGGGAATGGCTATTTTTTTCTCAAGTTGACATCCACATGAGAGGAAAGTTGAATGGAAATGACATAAACTAACAGTCAGATGACTGGCTTCAAATCTCCCTGCAGGAGCTGTCCCAGATGCAGACTCACATCTCGGACACGTCCGTGGTCCTGTCCATGGACAACAACCGCTCCTTGGACCTGGACAGCATCATCGCCGAGGTCAAGGCCCAGTATGAGGAGATCGCCAACCGCAGCCGGACGGAAGCCGAGTCCTGGTACCAGACCAAGGTGGGTGCTGAGGAGAACGTCCTGAGGGAAGGATGGCCATATGCCTGGAATGGGAACTCCTGAAACCTGGTGATGCCTCTTGGGATAAGTTTTGGGAACAGCCACGTATATACACTTCTACAGAAATCCAAGAAGCTTGATGAGACTCTCACTCTGAATCTCACACCAGTGTCTCTAGGGAACTAAAGGCACTAAAGAGAAAATTGTCTAAGACCAGGTCCATCTTAACAAAGCCTAAACCAGTCCCAGACTCCCAGATAACTACATCGCTTGCCTCTTCTTGGTGAGCTCACTGCCTGTGAACTCTGGGAAAGTGCCATCTATCTTGATATAAGCTGAATCTTTCCCCTTTTCTCGGGGCATCAGTACGAGGAGCTGCAGCAGACAGCTGGCCGGCACGGCGACGACCTCCGCAACACCAAGCATGAGATCTCTGAGATGAACCGAATGATCCAGAGGCTGAGAGCTGAGATCGACAGTGTCAAGAAGCAGGTAGGGTGGGGTTGAAAGGAGGCCAGGAAGGGGTCTGAAATCTAAAAGAGAAACCTATTTTGTTCTGTTTTGCTTAATTTTTATTACATATCTACATACACACACCCTGAGCTGAAACTAATGCTCGTGCTTCAAGGTTCCGCCATCCACAATGTCCAAGACAAATGTAGTAGGTTCTATCTGGAGCTCCATGTAGACTGGTTTCCTAGACCCAAAATTTCAGAAAAAAGCCCTCAGACCTAGCTCAGCTGCCACAGTGTCCCTACTCTTCCCTCCTTTGCCCGTCTAGTGCACCAAACTGCAGTCAGCCATCGCTGAGGCTGAGCAGCGAGGGGAGCTGGCTCTCAAGGATGCCAGGAACAAGCTGGCGGAGCTGGAGGATGCCCTGCAGAAGGCCAAGCAGGACATGGCCCGGCTGCTGAAGGAGTACCAGGAGCTGATGAACACCAAGCTGGCCCTGGACGTGGAGATCGCCACCTACCGCAAGCTGCTGGAGGGCGAGGAATGCAGGTGGGTCACACATGGCTGACACCATGAGCCCAGGAAGGCTCTCATTTCATAAAATGGAGCCTCTTCCCCACTACAGGGGGTTAAACATATATACAAGTGACCTTTACTTTGTGCATGATGACTGTCCATCTGGTTTGAATCTTACTCATGAGCTGATCCCCTACAATTTGGCCTCAGCCCACTTTTCTGGCCTCAGCCCTCACCACCAGTATTCTTAGCTGCTGCCTCTCTTTCAAACAATTAAGCAACTCAACAAATGTGTCTAGAACTTTGTCCCCTTTCTGCTTTCGCTCATGTTCTTCTCTCAACCTCGGTACCCATGCCACATCCATTTCCACTCTATTTCTCTTCATTATTGAAGTACCTCTTCCTGTAAGAAGCCTTTCATGACTCCAGCTGAGTTGAACTCACCCACCTTCGGATTCTCAAACTATTATTCCTTTTGTGTCAATCTTCTGACACTGACCACTGCCTACTTTCTATTAGAAGTATAACTGTCCATGCCGAGTGTTCTCATAGAATTTCTCCTACAGGACAAGGACTGCATTAGGCATTTTCATATTTCTCACAGCTTCTCACTCATGCTTTCCATAGAATGGTTGTGGGAGAATGTGAATTATAATCTTCCCCTGCCAACCTGTTTCTGGGTCAAGTCCTATTCATTGGAAAGTCTCTCTGGATATCCATCTTTTCTTCTAATTTAAGCAATTTGGGGGCATGCCAGCTTCTGGCTTGTAGAATGAGCTCTAATAATGACTATGGAGTTCATCAGATGCTGCCTTGTTTTTGGAGTTTTCAACTTTCATTTCAATTTTTCTTCCTATCAGACTCACTGGAGAAGGAGTTGGACCAGTCAACATCTGTAAGTAACTCTGAACAGACAGTAACAATGATGATATTATGGAGTATTTGGTGCCAACTCAGAATTGTGCTGTTTCTAGATATCTGATAATAGCATCCCAATATGTGGATATTTTTAATATGCTTAGTGAAAAACAGGTTCTGGAAGGTAAAGAACACAAATTGAGACATGAAGCAACTTGGCTCATGTTCTTATCTCTTAAAGGGCACACCCAGTACCTTATACATCTTGAACCCTGTCCCCCTGCTTTGCCCCGCCCACCCCACCCCTCTCTAGTACCTGGGCCCATGCCTTGCTACTATGGTCTCCAATGTTCTGTTAAGGACTTAACTGGCCATTCTTCTAGGCCTCATTGGTTTTTACTCTGTAAAAGGGGCTAGGTAGAGTTCTAGAACTATGGCAGTATCTAATAGGTTGGATATGTACAGTCAATTGGACAGACCGGCCTCACCAAGTTCTCTCTCCTTTCTCTGCAGCTGTCGTCACAAACAGCATCTCCTCTGCCTATGGTGGAGGCAGTGGCTTTGGTGGTGGCCTTGGCGGAGGTCTTGGAGGAGGTCTTGGCGGCGGGCTCGGCGGCGGGCTCGGCGGCGGGCTCGGTGGCAGTCTTGGTGGAGGCAGCGGTGGGAGTTACTATTCCAGCAGCAGTGGGGGCGTTGGCCTAGGTAGTGGGCTCAGCGTTGGGGGCTCTGGCTTCAGTGCAGGCAGTGGCCGCGGTGTGGGAGTGGGCTTTGGCAGTGGCGGAGGCAGCAGCTCCAGCGTCAAATTTGTCTCCACCACCTCCTCCTCCCGGAAGAGCTTCAAGAACTAAGAGCCCAGCAACAAGTCACTGCCTCCCAAGGGAAGTTACCAGCCCATGGTGACTGCCTCTTAGGCAGTTGCCTCAGCCAAGTTTTCTTTTTTTCTGGAGAGTAGCCTAAACCGAGTCTATTGCACAACCACATCCTTTGGGTCCACTTAAGGCTCCAATCCTCAGTTTCTAGTCTCCCATGTCACAATTCTATGTTCTACTTCAAATTAGCCTTTAGGTCCTTATAACATGGACCGTGATAACAGAAGAATCCGTTGCTTTCCAGGGTCTAAACCATTAAAACAAAATCCCTACCCCAACCCCACAGTTTGTTCTGGTTCTGATTTGCCTCCAGAGTGTGTTCAATAAAATGCTTTTATAATATAAGCTGTTGTGCAGAATTGTTTTTTCAAGGTCTACAACTACCCCAGAGACATCCATCCAGATGTGATTGCTTCCTTTGATGATTCATAGGGAGAAAGGAATGACCTTGAAGGGAATTCGCCAACAGGGGTGGTTCAGAGACTCCAGGAGGCATGAATGGAGGCTGCTGAAGCCTCTGCGATGAAGGGGTCTGGGGGTGGGGCACTTACAGGAGTGTTGGTTGTATTGCAATTGGAGAGATTCTAGAACTCTTTGTTGGAGGGGGACACTATTCAAAGTGGGCCAATTTGCAAGTAATAGCATAAATAGGCTAAGCAAAATTTGTAAATGGGGAAAATGTTAACTCCAGAACCCAAAAGAGCCTAAAGATCTTGGATTTTTTCCAATATCGTGGGTGCTGAGGAGTTCTTTTTTTGAGAGTGCCAGGGATGGAGTAGCCCTTGGTTTACCAAATACTTTTCAGGAATTTAACTGAGGTGGCGGGACCTTGCACTATGTATAAGCAATGGCCCATTCTCTTTTAGTGAGCTACTTTTTACTTATACATCCTGGATGAGTGTGTCAAATGAATCTCTTTGGAAGAGGATGTCATCAATATAATGTCACGCCTGTGCTCCTGGAGAAAGTCAGATGCAGTTAAGATCTTGCCTGCAGAGAAGGGCAATGGTAAGGCTGTTGAGGTACCCCGTGAACAGCTGGAGAAAGATGTTTTATGCCCCTTTAGAGGTGAAGGCAAACTGAACAGAATTTAACAAAAAATATCTTCCAGTTTCTGATTAAATGGAGTGAGTACTTTCAATAATATTGTGTAAGGGTTCTTAACAGGTGGGACCAGACCTCCGAGGTTATAATCCATTGTGAAGTGCCATTCCTTCCAAATAAGCCATACATATTTGTCCTCTATTTTATTTTATTTTATTTTATTCTTGGAAAGAATCAAAAACAGGCCAAATTTGATTACTAACTGGAGAAGCAGTTGGGACAATCAGTTCATCTCTAAGTAGGTTTTTTATGATGGGTTCCAATTCCTGAAGGCTCTGTTTTAACTTACATTTCACCACATTAATTATTTTAACTGGGAAGAAGGTTCAGAGGGGCTCTGATTTTGTCAAGCCAATTTGTAGGTGCCAAAGACTTAATTTAATTTTAAAGTATTCTTCATCAGATCAGAGTATCCATGACTACTATGGGATATTTTATGGTAATGGATGGAGAATTTAGGTAAGGCAATACTTCTGATAATTAAAGTAAACCATACATATTTGTCCTCTATTTTATATTCAGTAACTTCCTCAAAATTATAAGGAGTGCCTTTGTAAATTTAGTGAGATCCCCTTTCTGGTGGGATGTATTTTGAGCTCCCTGAAAGAGCTGAAAACCCAATTAATGTGTTTCAGCAGCTGCTGCAATGAATTTGGAACCTATGCTGTAGTGACAAATTCAGCACCCTTTTTTGTTGTTGTTGTATAAATTGTTTGCATAAATTTTGGATTTCCAATTGGGTCAAATTGTGGACCTCTGTTTCAGGTTTTTGTTTCTTTCCCCCATAACCAAGTTTCTTCTTTCCTTCTTCCTTCCTTCCTTCCTCCCTCCCTCCCTCCCTCCCTCCTGCCCTTCCTTTCTCCCTCCCTCCCTCCCTCCCTCTCTCCCTTTCCCCCTCTTTCCTACCTTTCTGTGGTTACTCAATATACTTGAGTTGGGAGGTTCTCTTTACCCTGCTCATATTTATAAACTTCATCCTCCAGAGACCCTCAAATCAGTATTAGCAGGGTTAGGGGCCTCACCAGTGGAAATTGCTGAATTAATATCTTGGCTGTGCCACAGAGGTGCTGTTGCAGAATGCGATATACCAGAACTGGAACGGCTTTTAAAAGGGGGAATTTAATAAGTTATAAGTTTACTGTTCTAAGGAAGTGAAAGTGTCCAAATTAAGGCACTAACAAGAGGTTACCTTCACTCAAGAAAGGCCGATGGGTCAGGAACACCTCTGTCAGCTGGGTACTTACGTGGCTGGTATCTGCTGGTCCCTTGCTCCTGGGGTCTGTTGCTTTCAGCCTCTGTTCCTGTGGATATTCCTTACTTTGCTTCTCTGGGGCTCGCCTTCATTTCTTGGCTTCCCTTGGCTCTCTTCAGGTTCTGGCTTGCTTAACATCTCATGGTGATGTCTGCTGGGCTCCAAGCATCTCCAAACATCCATGTCTCTTTCTCTGAAGCAACTGTTCTCCAAACATCTACATCAGCTCTCTCTGTTGGCTCTGAGGCTCCTGTCACTTTTGTCAGTGCAGAGTCTCCCCCAAACGTTTCCTCTTTTAAAAGGATTCCAGTAAACTAATCAAGACCCACCTGGAATGGGTGGTCCCATCTCCATCTAATGAAAAGGTCACACCCACAGTTGGGTGCACCACATCACTGTGGAGACAAGCTAATCAAAAGATTCCAACATACATTGCTGAATCAGGATTAAAACAAATGGCTACACCCCACAAGATTAGGTCAGGATTAAAACAAGGCTTTTCTAGAGTACATAATAGTTTGAAACCACACAGGTGCTGTGGCTGTTTTCCCATATAAGCCATAAATCAGGATCTTTTTTTTTTGCAACAGAGTCTTAGGCAGCAGCAGCCGCAAGGCATTTTGTAAGGTCCTAGTGAGCCTTGCTTTTAGGAGTATGATCTCAGCATGTCACATAGCAGCTATTCTTCCTGCACATGAGTGTCACTCAAAGGAACTGTAGATTGCACAGGTTATCAACCTTCCTCCAGCCAGTCTATAGAATGGGGCCAACACCTGCTTGAGACACACAACGGCAGTAAGAACTGTTCCCCCGAACCTAATGTAAGTCACAGTTTACAGTGGAATTAAGACACATGGTTTGATTTGGACCAAAAGATAGACCTGGGCTGAGATCTGTCTATCAGAACACCTTAAGGAGGACCCTAATCCCCTCTGCTCCTAAAGACCAATTATTGAAACTTCTGACTTAGGTAGGTGAAATCTACAGCAGAAGCTCAGTAGAACTCAGCAAATGCAGCAACATAGCTCAGAGAGCACACACTAACCAGCCAGCAGAAGCTCAGAGTGAATACTTTCCTCAAGCAGAAGAGCCAGATGAGCAAGCCAAAGCCAGAAAAGAAAGCAGTAGTGGCCGTGCCCATCATCTGCACATCCTGCTCGCAGCACCAATTGCTGGGACCACCTCTTAGAGGCAGGACTGACCTCCACCCAGAATTTAGTTCCGATTTTGAGCCTGATGATACTATATACACACCAACGGGGTATGGAAAATCTATTCCTAATGTAGCAAGGTTTTCTGGTGAGATCAAGGCAGGTCTCCCAAGATGATCTGAAAAAAAATGGCTTAGGACAGCAGAAAAAGGAGAGTGGCTGCATTTTTTTTAAAATAGTGGTTAGGGGGTGGGGCAAGACTGAAGGCTCCTATACCCGGCTTGAACTTCCTACTAGTACAAAAGAGGAGCACCCAAGCATTCTTAGCAATTTTCCATGATGCAAGTAGAAGGGGAGGAGGGAGAGGTGGAGCTTAGAAGCTATTGGCTGTCAAAAAGCATTACAGTAAGAGTGGTTTAACATTCAAAAGACGTAACACCCAATACTAACAGAAAAATGAGAAAAATCATATGATCATTTTGAGAGAGCTGAAAGGCATTGGATAAAATTCAGCACTCATTCAAGATTTTTAAAAAACCAGCAACAACTCATAGCAAAACAGAAATAGAAGAGGACTTTCATCTGATAAGGAACATATACCAAAAAATAGACAGTAAATGTACTTAATAGTGAACGATTAAAAACTTTTCCCTTGAATGGTGAGAACGGGGAGAAATTCAACTTCCCCAAGTTGAATTCTTGATATTCTCACAAGCAGTGTGGACAACCAAAGCTATAAGCTGAGCCCCCAGTCTTGGGGTTTGTTCATATGAAACTTAACCCCACAAAGGATAGGTCAAGTCTACTTAAAATTTAGGCCTAAGAGTCACCCCCAGGAGGGCCTCTTTTGTTA
>PVIY010014230.1:0-56970 GCA_004026745.1 Myrmecophaga tridactyla | reverse complement strand
GAGGAGGAGGAAGAAGAAGAAGAAGAAGAAGAAGAAGAAGAAGAAGAAGAAGAAGAAGAAGAAGAAGAAGAAGAGGAAGAGGAAGAAGAAGAGGAAGAGGAGGAGGAAGAAGAAGAAGAAGAAGAAGAAGAAGAAGAAGAAGAAGAAGAAGAAGAAGAAGAAGAAGAAGAAGAAGAAGAAGAAGAAGAAGAAGAAGAGGAAGAAGAAGAAGAAGAGGAAGAAGAAGAAGAAAGACCCTTACCTCACATCATATACAAAATCAGCTCACAATGGATGAAAAACCTTAATGTAAAGAACTAGAACTATCAAACTCTTTGAAGAAAATGTAAGGAAACATCTTCTGGGCCTTGTATTAGGCCATGGTTTCTTAGACCTTACATCCAAATCATCATCCATAAATGAAAAAAAAAATAGGTAAATGGGACCGTATCAAAATTAGAAACTTTTGTACCTCAAAGGACTTTATCATGAAAGTAAAATGACAGCCTACACAATGGGAGAAAATATTTGGGATCCACATATCTGATACAGGATTAATATCCAGAATATATAAAGAAATCCCTTCACCTAACAGCAAAAAAATAAATGACCCAATTTAAAAATGGGCAAAAGACTTAAACAGAAATCTCTCCAAAGAAGATATACAAGTGGCCAGAAAGCACACTAACAAATGACAAACATTATTAGCCATCAGGGAATTGTAAATGCAAGACAAAATGTGATACCACTTCACACCCAGCGGAATAGCTGCTGTTAAGAAAACAAACAAACAAATTGGAAAATAACAAGCGTTGGAGAGGATTGAGAGAAATAGGAATGCTCACTGATTGCTGTGGCAATGTAAAGTGGTACAGCCACCCTATAAGACAGTCTAGCCACTCCTCAGAAACTAAGTATAGACCTACCATATGGCCCGATGTTTCAGTTTGCTAAAGCTGCTGGAATGCAATATACCAGAAAAAGTTTGGCTTTAAAAACAGGAATTTATTAACTTAAAATTTACAGTTCTTAGACCATGAAAATATCCAAACTCAAGGCATCCACAGGTGGAATCTGGACTCTGAAGACAGGCTGCTGGCATCTAGGACACCTCTGTCACCAGCATCTGCTGGTCCTTTGCTCTTGGCTTTTGTTGCTTTCAGCCTCTGGTTCCCAGGGCTTCCTCTCTGAGCTTTTGTGGGTCTTCTCTTAGCTTCTCTGGGGCTTTTCTATAAACTTCACTTAATTCCATCTCAACTGAAACAACCTAATCAGAAGATCCAATCCATAATAGGTCTGCACCCACAGGAACGGATTAAATAGACATAGTCTTTTCATGGGAGCACAAGAGGGTCCAAACACCATACCCGGCCATCCCACTGTTAGGTATAAACCCAAAATACTGAAAGCAGGGATTAGAACATATATATATATATATATATTTTATTTTAACATTTGTTCCCCCATTGTTTATTTTTATTCCATACGTTCTACTCGTCTGTTGACAAGGTAAATAAAAGGAGCATCAGACACAAGGTTTTCACAATCACACAGTCACATTGTGAAAGCTATATCATTATTTGTTAGTTAGATTCAATTGTCAACTTGGCCAGGTGAGCATACCTAGTCTTGTTGCTGCGGACATAAGCCAATGGTAGGTGAACCTCATCTGTTGCTAATTTACATCTGCAGTCAGCTAGGAGGCATGTCTGCTGCAATGAGTGACCTTTGACTTAATTGGCTGGTGCTTAAATGAGAGACCGCAATGTAGCACAGCCTAAGCAGCTTGGCATTCCTCATCTCAGCACTTGCAGCTCAGCCCAGGCCTTTGGAGATGCAGAAAGAAGTCACCCTGGGGAAAGTTGTTGGAACCCAGGGGCCTGGAGAGAAGACCAGCAGAGACCATCCTGTGCCTTCCATGTAAGAAAGAGCCTCAGTGGAAATTTAGCTGCCTTTCCTCTGAAGAACCAACAAAATAAATCCCCTTTTATTAAAAGCCAATCCGTCTCTGGTGTGTTGCATTCCGGCAGCTAGCAAACTAGAACACATTATTCAATCATCCTCAAGAAACATGGCTACTGGAACACAGGTCTACATTCTCAGGCAGTTCCCTCCACCCTCTCCATTACACCTTGAATAACAAGGTGATATCTACTTAATGCGTCAGAATAACCTCCAGGATAACCTCTCAACTCTATTTGGAATCTCTCAGCCATTGACACTTTTTCTCATTTCACTCTTCCCCCTTTTGGTCAAGAAGGTTTTCTCAAGCCCTTGATGCTGAACAGATATATTCATACTAATGTTCACAAATAGCATTATTCATAACTGCCAAAAATGGAAGTAACCCAAGTGCTCATCAATTGATGGATGGATACATAAAATGGCTAAACATGAAATGGAATATTATTCAGCTGTAAAAGGAATGAAGTCCTGATATACACAACAACATGAATGAACCTTGAAGACATTAAAAAAAGGCAGACACAAAAGGACAAATATTGTATGATCTCAGTGATTGGAAACAATTAGAATAAGTAAACTCATAGCATCTAGAATATGGGTTGCCAGGAGATAGGATAGGAAAAGGGAATGAAAGTTAAAGCTTACAATGCACAGCATTCCCTTTTACAATGGAAATGTTTGGTAATGGATGGTGATGATGGCAGCACAACATTGTGAATGCAATTAGCAACTTTGAAATATACATTTGAATATGATTAAAAAGGGAAATGGCAGATTGTATATACAGTAACAGAAGAGAAATTTTAAAAAACATTCCACAGAAGTACAGTACAAAAACAGTGAGCATTGATTTAAACCATGAACTTTAATTAATTGTAGTGTTGTAAAAATATGTCATCATCAATGGTAACGAATTATCCACCCCAATGCAGGGTGATGGTGGTGGGGTGGTTGGTGGAAATCCTGTATTTTATGCATGAATGTTCTCTAAATCCACAATTTTTCTAATGAAATAAATACATCAAAATTTATTGCTTTTTGTATATGTATTTCACAATAAAAAATGTTAAAAAAACAAACCCTCTCAGCAAAGAAAGAATAGAGAACAACTTCCTGAACTTGATAAAGGCTGTCTACACAAATCCTAAAGCTAACATTGTATTTAATGGTGAGAAACTAGATGATTTTCCTCTGAGATCATGAATAAGGCAAGGGTATCTCTTCTTACCACACCTCAGCATTGTGCTGGAAATCCTAGCTAATGCAGGAAGACAAAAAAGGGGAATAAAGGTATATAGACTGAGACAGAAGAAATAAAACTGGCTTTGTTTGCACTTGATATGATTACTGTGCTGGTTGGAATCTGTTGTGTGCCCCAGAAAAGCCAAGTTCTTTAATATCATTCAACATTGCTGGGTGGGAGCTTTTTGATTGTTTCCAAGAAGATGTGACACACCCAATTGTGTGTGGTAGCTTTTGATAGATGTTTTCCATGGAGATGCATCTCCACCCATTCAAGATGGTGTTGCTTACTGGAACCCTTTAAGAGGGAAGCCCTGTAAAAGGGAAAAAGCTTTAGAGTCACGAGAGCCACCAGAACCTACAGAGTCAACAGAATGGACAGAGCCCTGGGGAAACTGTCAAAGAGAAAACTAGCAGATGTCGCCTGAGAGAGAAACCCTGAACATCATCGGCCTTCTTGAACTAAGATATTTTACCCTGGATGCCTTAGATTGGACATTTATATAGCCTTGCTTTAAGTTGGATATTTTCATGGTCTTAGAACTGTGAACTTGCAAGTTAAAAAAAGAAAATCAAAAACACTGCTCCTACATTTCAATAAATTCTTTCCAATTGTCATTACAAATCCATGAGGACAAATTTAATCTGTTAAATTAAATGTTTCAGGAATTTAACTACAGACAACAAAATACTAACTTTTTATTTTGATGCTAACGCCTCTGAGTATTCACAGCCTTCTCATTATTTAGCATATCCACTTGGCTTTTAAATGATATTCTGTGTGTCATCCCCAGAATACAGCATTTGATTAACATCAGATTTATGGCCATGTGAACATTATTGATATTCAACCATGTGAATTATCTTCCCAAGTAAACACATGTCCTCAGTAAGACACTTGTTGCAGAAAACATTTGAAGACTTTCTCAAAAGGGGCATAGAAGATTTGAACTGGATACAGATTAACATCAGCCTATGAAAGGATAGTCTGATTATTTAGAGAAGACCTCAGCATTCTTGACACTTGCATGAGATAATTTGGTATCGGAGCAAGGGGTTTTGTCCTGTACATTTTGGGATATTTAGCAGCAGACCTCAACCCACTAGATGCCAGTTAAAGGGGAAAAAAGAACATGGAAGAGGCACTTTAGTGTCTTTAAAACTTTGGTCTTGAGTTAATATTATCAGTTAATTTGCTTTTAATTCATGAAAAAAATCATATGGTCACATTTAACTGCAAGGGAGGCTCCAGGTCTCCAGCTCATATACTTTTCTCTATCAAGTTCAGATGTGGTTCTTCATAGTCCAGTGTCCCATGAACTAAAAGACTATTTATCTGCTTCATCCATACCTAGAAACTCCCAATATATAAATATCCTTCACATATTCAAAGTCTTGATCCAGACATGGTACACATCACTTCACTCACATTCCTTTAGTAAGAGATCATCACAAGACCACATTCACCTGTAAAGGAAGTTGAAACATGTAAATTAATGCAAAATGTAAAAAGGAAGGAAATTCATTTTAATGATCAGGTAGTAAAAGCTCTATGTTTCTGAAATATAATCTCATATGGAGAATGAGCTACAAGAGTAAAAAATTAGGTCCCAGGAATATTGATTTCAGGCATGGTGACAATATTTTGGTTCTAAATGATCAGCCCAGTAGTAAGTAGATTTCCAAAGAGAGGCTGGGATGCATTCACTCTTTTTACAGTAAGCAGGAGATACAGACTTGGCTTGACAGCAGCGTAGCATTTCCAAGTAAAGCACAAGACTAAAAAGCAAAGGAAATGCCCCTTATTTAAATTAGAAATTAATGCATTAGGGAAAGAAGACTGAAGTTTTGGGGGCATGTAGTTTTCCAAAGATCATTCTGGGTAGTCTGGAGACGGTAGGTAAATTAACTATAGTAAACTTGACCTCAGTGCCTGGAAGGAGAGAAGTTGTTCAGGAACCAGTCAGAACTGATCTTACAGAGTTGAATTTCATTAGGCTAAACTAAAAATTGAGGGGCTGGTAAATGGCAGAGACTGGCACCCATTCTCTTCAATACTACTTCAGTTTTAGTTTCTTCATTTCTTTTTCATTCATGTCTGCCAAATATGTATAAGTTTATATATAATTCCCAGATATGCAGTTCCTAGAGCTTCATTTGGTGCTAAAATATGAAAGTGGTATGTTCAGGAGAGACTGGAGCCAATCACAAACATGTTTTAGATAAAGTCTTCTAATCATGCAGTCCGAAAAATCCATCAGCTGTTTTGTGGTTCATATACATTTTAAATGGCTCATATAAATTTCTCACCTAAAATGTCAATTGGCTTTTAGGACCTGAAGGTAAGGGGTCTTCTTTGGTTCCACACTTGGTCTCTTTATGTACTTTTGATATTTCTCCTAACTCTGGGTCATCTTATTCTTAATAATTACACATCTTATATAGTTGCACAGAAGTTGGAAAAATTTTGAAATAGATAAAGCTAATGTGACATTGTACATACTCTCTATTTTTAATTGAACCTTTAGTCTGCCTAACAAGTAACTGATTTACACAATTATATTAGCATTCAGGGCATGAGTCTACATTTGCTCCTAAGTAGTTCATAAATACCTTGTCCCCTAATCCAGATGGACAAAATCCATACTCTACCTTGAATTCTAATAAAGAAGGAAATGAGTATCACCTTACATGATTCATTTCAGAGTAGTCTTCTCTTGTCATCTAGTTTTAGTCCAATGTTTCCTTAATTATCCTCATGCTCTAAACTTATTTTGTTTTTTATTTTACATGGGCAGGCATTGGAGCTGAACCCAGGTCTCCGGCATTGCAGGCGAAAAGTCTGACACTGCACCACCGTTGCCTGCCCTAAACTTAACTGTTGAAAATGTTCTTATTTTTTGTTCTCAGCATATTTTGTAAGCTTCATATAAATGTTTTATGTTACTAATACTTTAGTTATTTTTATTATTTCTTAATTATCCATTTCTCCCTCCTGTTACCAAAGAACCTCTGCATAAAAGGTTTGGGTCAGTATTTAAAGATTTTTTTTTCCTTCTAAAAACAGTGTTTTAAGAAAAAGCAATATTCCTCTTTTATTATCCCAGGATTATTTCCTCCCAAATCCTGGATGTGTACATATGTCTCATATTTCTTTCTCCATTTTAAGAGAGGTGTTTCTGACCCTCGGTTACTTGTAGAATAATCGACTCTTTATATGATTATTTTGTAACATGAATGTCTCTCATGAATACTTTGAAAGAATTATTTCGCCCTTTGTCAATTCTACTGCCTTTGACTTTGTAGAGTGCCCTTGTCAGTCCTCAGTGGGCTCATTTTTTCTTTTAGAGGGGAAGTAATAATATTCTGTTGAGATAATGACCTTGAGTTTTAACTTTTAATGAAGGAGAAGTAAATTTTTATCATAAAATTAATTTATTGATCACCAAACCCCAAGAATTTGAAATCGAAGAAAGTTTTTTCTTGTTAAAAATATATATATATTATATGTATTAAAATTATATTTGGGGAACAAGTTAATGACTAATTAAATTGTTTTTTTATTTTTAACCTATGAAATAAATTCAAATAAAAATTTAAATATCATGATCCTTCCTCTAAAATTCGAGTCTAATTTAACTTTGGAGTAAAGAATTGATCTTGCTTTGACCCATTTTTAAAAAATTAGAGACTTATCTGAAAGAGAAAAAACTTCATTGGAAATTCTGATTATTTGGTAGAAAAAAGAATAGCTGAAATATTCTGCCTTTAGACATATGAGTGATGGCTATAATCAGAATATATAACTGATTAATTTTTATAGAATGAGTAAAATTCCATTGCTACTAATTAGTTATACAGTATAATTAGAGAATTTTCAGGATTGAAGAACATTGGAAATCAAATATTTAGTCCTTTGTAAAATGGAACCCATGCAGATTCTTGAGTTTTAATAAAATTATTATTCTATGGAAAATAATGAGACCATGGATTTAACATCCATGCTGTGGATTAGTCATTACAAAGTTAAAAGTTCTGAGATGTGCAATGTTATATTATTGAACCTTAACTTGGATCTGATTGCTTTGCGCCTGATGTGTTGAATCAAGTGCTTCTGCTATTGAATAAACCCATTTTGCTGTTCAAGATTTGCAGCTCAGCGTGGTTCCAATGTTGTCTGCTGAATATATAATGCTTTGAAAAGTGAAAGAACAAGCCACCTAACTTCCTTCCTTGTGAAAACTCACCAAACAACAAACTCAAATACTATGATGTGGCCTAAAAAAAGTGATATTTCTTAGCTATGCAAGGGAGCCTTTGAGTAAAGTAATATCTGCAATGTTAATACATCTTTCACCAAAGAAGAGAATAGAATCTTTGTCTTCCAGAGTAAAACTCAATGTTTCCAGTCTATAACATCCCCTTCTGATCATAGGAAAACAATATACTGCAGCCAGATTTTGGGTGCATCTTCATAGCCTCAATATTTAATTGAAATTGTGCATCCATGTTTACCTGGGTTATCTGGAGTGCCTATCTGGACAGTGGTGAATTAACTTGACCATTGTGAAATGGTACTGGGTTGGCTGCCGTCTCTTCAAAACTTCTGTTACTCTAGGAATCACTTTATCTTTTGTGAATGGCAAGTGATTACAACTAGTATACATTAGTGACTCACTAAGAATTGTTCATAATCATTGTCATGTTTATAGCAATTTTTATTTTCTCTAGGTAGAAGTCGGAAAATTTTGGGGGGTGCTCACAGAAAGGAATGCACACATTAAAGCAATTTGCATGCTTTGGAGATCTAAATATCCAAACACCTGTCACTTCATAAAATATTCCTCCATTGATTGAAGCTGAAAAGAAATGAATTTTAATAACCACAAGCACTTTCTTTTTTGAGAGAATGTCAATGAGCTAAAATAACTCATAGTGTCTAAAAAAGATTAAATATAGATATCAGCCTAACTGTTAAAACCTTAATGTGGAGTTTACAGGATCTTGTAGAAATCTTAGTCAGATTTTTCTATTCCCATATTTTAAGTAAAATGCTTATTTTAGAGCAGTGTCCATCTTTGGAAGATAATGAAGGTAACAATTTTCTTACTAATTTTATTGTATCTTTAAACATTTTGCAGCAACCTCTCAAATGAAAGATTCAATTAATAATTTTTTATAGACTTTAAAAATTAGGATGGCTGGATTTGTTTGTCTGTTTGTTTATTCTATTTTGTTTTAGTTTTCCAGGCTGCTGTAAGATGTGTCACACAATGGGTTGACTTAAACGATGGAAATTTATTGACTTACGGTTTTGAGGTTAGAAGAAGTACAAATCAAAGTGTCAGCTAGGTAATGCTTTCTCCCCACAACCTGCCCCAGTCCGGTGCTGGATGCAGGCAATCCTTGGGATGACTTGGCTTGCATCTGTGCCTCATGTCACATAGTAATGTCCACTCCTCTTTTCTGTTCTTCCAGTTTCCAGTGAATTCCAGCTTCTGGTCACTCCCTGTGGCTTTCTATTTATAAAGCTTCCAGTAATCTCAATCATCCCACATTTGTGCAGTTGGGTCACTCTTTAAGTAAAAAAATAACATCTTGAAGAGATCTTATTGTAATGGGTTCACATCCACAAAATTGTGGATGAAGTTTAAGAATATGTCTAAATTAGGGTACATATTCTATCTACCACATATTTCTTCATACTTAGACTAAAATTTTACATTCTATCACTTTGAGAATTGAGATGAAAGAAACCCTGTCAGGATCATCTTTCTGGCTTGCTCAGAATTTCCCACAGTGCCTGACATATATTAGGAACAACAAACACTCTCTGCATGTTTTTATGAAATAAAAATAAATTCAGATATGCAAGTCATGATTTTAACTACAAAAACGTGGAAAATTGATGACATTGAAAAATCTCATAATGACAGGTTGGAGAATACTTATTGCCTTATCCTTTTTGTGAGATCTAAAAAAAATGTGCTGTGCTTAAGAGAAACTAATATTTTGAAAATAAACTACTAGCCCATTTATCAATTAACTAGAAAATTCTGTGAATAAACATTATAGACTCTAGCTTAGTGTTACTCAAACTATTGTAATTATTTAGAATATTAGATTTAAAAATGCAGATTTCCAAGCCACATCTCAGCCCTATATAATCAGAATCTAGGTGTGATACCCTAAAATTTCCACTTTATAGTAAACTCCACTAATGTGCTTTAAAACAACTCTTAGAATACAATTCAAGCATTTATGGGGCACTGATGCTGTGGAAATTCTAAGTTACTGGTTTTGGGGGGGTGGATGTAATGGAGAAATTCAGAGGTAAAATACAACTTGAGATTTGCTTTGCTGTGATGAGGAGCGTGAACAGCAAAAGATCTGCAAATTGAGGAACCTATTCATTCCACAATTCTACACCTATATTTATGTGACCTCAAGGAGATTCTTTAAACTTCATTTTCCCTATCATCATTCCCTCATCTAATAAATGGAGATATGAGATTTACAGAATTGTTGTGAGAAGAAAATGAGAAGTACTTTGTAAATTACAAAGTTTACTTTGTAAATTACTTTCTAAATGTCTGGATTCTTGCACGTGACATTGAAGGATGGAAGAACACACCTGCCCCGGGAAGGGTACCATTGGCCAAGGAGCAGGATTTGTCAAGCAGAACTACCCAAAGACAACTCCGCAATTTCGAATCAAGTCCACGACTGGATGCTGGTCAGGGAAACATCTCCAAGAAAGTGATGGTCTAAGTGTTTGGGTATTTTAATCCTAAGTGAAATATTCTGAATTCTAATTTTGAACTAGTGTCAATATTAAACAAAATGTAAAACCTGCATCATATCATAGACAACTTTTAAATATTTGTTACATTACTCATCTCTCTCTTGGAGAAAATGCGATTTAATAATACGGAATCAAAGGTTTGGGTTTATATTTTAACCTAGATAATGAGTTGCTTTAAAAAAAAAGGTAGCAATATTGGCATTCTAATTCACAATATAATAGGCCACTGCAGTTACTTTGTAGATTGCTTTTGCAGTGAGAGTTCTGAGTGCCTGTGTATTCTTGGGTGGTATGGCATTTGAAAAGATCTTTGGTAAGAGACTGGAGGAGATGGTACAATGTAAGTGAGGACCAGCTGTGTCCCTCCTCCACTATGCTGACTGTGATTGCATAAATGAATGGATTCCTGACCACTTGAGTGAAGTCAAAATCGGTCATCCCACCACAAGTAGGGAACAATTAATCATCTATTGAATCATCCAACTCACCTATTAAGTATTTACTAAATGTGAAGAATTGTGTTAGGGGCTAAAAATATAAGTGAAATATACATTTTAAACAATTTTAAGCCTGAATTTTAAAATTGTTTAAAAATCTACTGGAAAAATAATTAAGTGTTATTTATTTCTTAAGAACATTTGGTATTAGTTGAGCATTGACCAGGCTAAGGACTTAACATGAACCATTCAATAAGTCAGTGGGCTGAGGGAAAACAAAGCTTTACCTTAATCAGTGCCTGGAGTTGCTAGGAACTGGGAAGGACAGGAACGAAAAATTAATATTTAATATTATGTAGGTTTATGCATGTAATGAGGAAATCATTATTTTTAATCATAATGTCATAAGAGTCGAAATAGAAGAAAAGAGCTGACTCTTAGACCTGAAGACTTTTAGAGATCCTTATTTTCTAATCAGAGTAGTTGAAGTTGAGTAATTGAAGTTCCATGAGGATATGGAACTTTAGGTTTCAATTCTAGTATCTGGGAATAATAGATTTGGTGAATTTTGTCTTAAAACTGACTTCTGTTATTTTGTGGTTATTGTCTTTGTACATATTAGGTGGCCATAGTAGCTAAGAGAAATAAAACATAAAACAGCATATATGTTCATAGCTCTTCCATTTATAATCCTTCAGGGTTCCTGTGGCTCTTAAGAGAATTATCGGGATCCTTGACTGGTGCACATTGCCTGCTAGCCTTGGTCCACCCTCTAACCACTGGCTTCCTGCACTGCAGCTGGTTTTCCCTCTCCAGAGCTGTAGTGCTGCCTCTTTCCTCAGGATCTCTTCACATACTATTTCCTTTGCCTGAATTTCCCCTCCGCTTACCTTGTTAACCCCGATGAGTTCTTCAAGTCTCAGCCCAAGCATTATCTCCTCAGTTCACCTCTATATTTGGTGAACTATTCCTCAATATTCACATAACTTCCCAAAATATTTCTTTATAATTGCATATTTATTTGGGGAATAATCTGATCTGTTTCTCTCATGACTTTCCCTGGGTTCCCCCAAAGCAGAACCTGAAAGGCTTAAGTACAAGTAGTTTAATTGGGAATGTGACCCCAAGTAGTTGGAGTGAGAGACCAGAGCAAGGATACCAAACAGCACATGAATGGTGACCTCTCCCCTGGGGCTGATGAGAAACTTTCTGAAATGCACTCAGAATTCTGTGCCGTGTAGCTGAAAGAAGAATTCATTTATCCACTGGTTCCATCTCCTTTAGACACAGGAAGTCCATGACATTAGCCCCTGAACATCTGGTTTGCAAACACAAAAATGTAGAGTGGATAAAAACGGGGGCTTTCCTGGGGAGGGAATCTGGGTGTGGGGAACAGGGAGGTGAGGCAGGGGCCTGGAGCCCCAACACAAGGTGCTGTTAGTTTGCAACTGTTCTAAACTGCGCTCAACAGTGGTAGGAGTAAGAGGTGAGGGACAACTCCACAGACTGCAGACATGATAATCTTTATAATGTTAATAATTTTTATGTACTAATCTATTAGGAACTGTTGTTTTTAAAAGATTAGTATTAGAAGACTGGAATTAGTACATGGCTATGTAAGGGAGAAGATCACAAACAAAATTTGCAGTGATGGTAAATGATCTCAGGGACTCATCAGATTGGGTAAATGACAAGGAGGTAAAACATGATTCAAATATTAGCTTAAGAGTTTCAAACAAAACTGGTATAAATAAATAATTAATTCAATGTGGATCATAGGTCAAATTTTAAATTATAAAATTTCCAGAAAAAATATGGCAGAAAACCTTTGCAATTTGAGACAGGCAAAGGTTTTTAGAACACAAGCATGAAATATAAAATTTAAAAATTGATCAATTGCATTTTATCACAACTACCTTTTCTCTTTGAAATAAACTATTAATAAAATGAAAATGCAAGTCATTGACTTAAGAAAATATTCCACATATAAAAAATAACTTTTATTAAGAATATATATAGAACCCTTAAAACTCAATAATAAGAAGACAATTTAAAAATAGTAAGAATCAAAGAGGGACATATTTTCTATCTGTGAGATTTCTTTCTTCATTTATTTTCATGAGAGGTAACTATTATCCTTTCTCTGTATGTGCTTATTAGTCCCAGGACCGAACCTTCAACATATAGTCCAGAAAATTCAGGAATAGTTGACAGTCACAATAGGATTTGATTTCCACAAAAGTATCATAGTGTTCATTTCTCTAAGAATAGTCTTTGTCATATATTGAGGGTTATCTTCTTTTACTAGACATCATAGGAACTGTGTAATGTCCTGTATTTGGACATATGTATCGTTTAAGGTCCAGTAAGGGAAACAGAAACCTCTAAGACAGTAAGTCTTAGAAACAGAAAGGCTTTAATGAAGGGAAAAGTTTACACTAAAGATGAAAGAGCTGAAGGGCCAAACCATGCATTAGAAGCAGTAGGAGCTTCTACTATTGTTGGTGCTGGGGGCATAAGGGAAAAAGAGGATGTTAGCAGAGCCAAGCAGTGAGGCCATTTCACAGGAAGTGGGACCAAGGAAGGGATGCTGTGTAAGCCACAGGAAATGGCTGGAAACCCTATGTTCCCTCTTTTTTCTGCATACCAGTGTCCATCAGAGCATTCTACTGAGACACTCACCCAGAACCGGGAAGGAGCAACTTGTGATTGGAGTGGGGTACTGGTGGAGAACAGATCTGAAACAGATAGTCTATTTTCCCAGCATAAAAATGAGAATGGTACAGAAGTATCACAAGCAATGGAAGGGATAAGTGAAAAACAAGTTACATGATATACTGCTTTTTTTTCCCTATAGGAAGCGCTGACATTAGAAACTATGTATTAGACAATTTCTTAGATTGGATACAAAATAATCACTATCAGTCTGAGGAAAAAAAAAAGAAATTTCTCAAACAACAAATTAGAGTTCAACTAATTCTGAATGCTCTGAGTTGATCTGGCCATACTTTCTTGAAAAGTAGAAGATGTTGCTGCTATACTAGCCTAACAAACATACCTTGGGGCAACTCATAACTAATCTGACAAGCATTGCTGAGCATCTTCTATGTCATTGAAAATGTGTTGGAACTCAGTACAGAGATATAAAGAAGAAATAGTTGCTTTCCTTGAGTTCATTATCTAGCTGGAGAGGTGGATGTAAAAATATAATTTCAATACAATGAAATTTATATAGATACAGTGAATATTATAATAGAGGGAAGAGGTATATAAATATAAAACATTCCCTTATTAGATGAAAAATGGCTATCCTTCTTTGTTGGAATTTTTTAACATTTATTTGCAACTGGTGGTGGTTATTAGCTCTACTTATTGGATAATTTTGACTGACTCAATTTATTAATATGATTGATTTGATGAATGCTATTTTAGGTAACAGTTTTTTTGCTAAATCACAAATTATTTGTAATGTAAAAAATTGGTTAATTAGTTAACATTTGGAAAATAGCATGATCATTTTCATGCCAGTGTGAAAATCTCTAGAGGTAAAAAATAAACAACTATATATATGTGTATATGCATGCACATGTAAATACAGAAATATATATCTTCTCTCTAAGCCAAGCAATTAATGCCAGGAAAAAAATGAGAGAGAATGATGAGTGCCCACCAGCTAGGGTTTTATATTAATGCCACTTGGATTCCACTTTCACCTCTATAACCTCCAGGTAATCACATGCTGTCAGTTTCACCACCAGTAAAAAGAACATAAATAATACTTGGCACAGTAAGGAAACAACTTCAGTTTTTCTAAGAGATTTACAAACTCTCTATAGGTGTTTAAAGGCTTGTACTAATTACTCAGTTTTTATGATCATTTCTCAGCTTCCCTCAAATAACAATGAACATATTACATGATGGCAGTGAGCATAACTGGCATGGTGATCGAATGTAAGATGGAATTCAAAACTCACCCTTTCTCATATCTGACATCATTGCTAAGGTTACTTGCTGTGCTGGTTTGAAAATGCTGCATGCCCCAGAAAAGCCATGTCCTTTAATCCTGGTTCAATGTTGTAGAGTGGAAGCCCTCTTGATTAGATTATCTCCACAGAGATGTGGCACACCCAATCGTGGGTGTGGCCTTGTAATTAAATAAAGATGTAACACCACACATTCAGGGAGGATCTTGATTAGTTTAGGCATCCTTTAAAAGAGAAAACATTTTGGAGAGAGCTCAGGGCAGAGAGGTGCAGATGTTTGGAGAACAGTTGCCTCAGAGCAGAGCCAGAATGAGACCCGGAAGTTTGAAGATGTGGGACATAGCATATATCGTCTTGTGCCTGTTCATAAGATGTTAAGCAAGCCAAGACCCAGAGTTGTGTCATGTGGAAGCTAAAGTGAAGGCCCCCAGATGCCAAATGAGGAACCCCCACAGGAATCAGAGGCTGAAAGCAAAGTAGCCCAGGAGCAAAGGACCAGCAGATGCCAGCCACATGCCTTTCCAGCCAAAAGAGGTGTTCCGGATGGCATCAGCCTTTCTTGAGTGGAGGTAGCCTCTTGTTGATGACTTAGCTTGGACTTCTTGGCACTAGAACTGTAAACTTAAAACTTATTAAATTCCATTTTTAAAGGGTGTTCCATTTCTGGTATATTGCATTGTGGCAGTTTAGCAAACTAATACACTTACCAAACTGAACGCATGGATTTGGATTAAAGAGGCATATTAATTTCCCACTTAAAATATGCAGGCAATTATTTAATATTTCATTTTTCTTTGCTGAAAATAAATGTGGTTATTTACAGAATACTGCAATGTTTTTTTTTTCCTAGTCCCATAGTGCATTCTTTAAAAAATGAATATCCTGGAAATACTGGTTTATTTGAAGTAAATATTTATAACTTAGACAACCAATGTTAATTTTGGCTAAGATATATAAGTTCCTTTAAAATAAACCTTAACTTGTAGATGCGTGACAAATTCAGAGCTCACAAAAATTATTTCTATTCTCCCCTATGAGTTATCTATAGAGAAGCAACATTTGCACTATAGAATAGGTAAAATAACACGCTATTCACCTAGTAATTGCAGGGAACATTTTAATGAAGCCAGTAAATCCTTGAAGATGTCTATTGTTCGCTGTATCCATAGACTTGCTTTGTCTTCTCTGACTATATACACTTAAGAATAGCTCTACTCATCAAGTCTATCATTAAAGATGCCTTCTAAGTCAGGTTTCAATGATGTAGATTGGGTCTCAAAGAACTCTCAGGAGCATATCAGGACTTTGTTTATCTATAAAATATTGCATTAATTATTGTCACTTTTCTTATATTATTTATTCAGTGGTGGAAAATAATTAGCCTTAGACTGCAGATAAAACTCACCCAGAACTGACAGATGTTAAAATTACCAGACAAGAATATTAAGTTGTTTATTCTAAGTATAATCCTTATGTTCAAAAATGTAAGTAGGGGCATGGAAGTTATAAATACATAAATTGAACATCTAGAAATAAAATCTGTAATGTCTGAGATAAAATACGATATACCAAATATGATTAACAGTATAAGATATTACATAAGAAAAGATTAGTGTACTTGAAAACATAACAAGAAAAACTATCTAAATGAAAGAGAAGTGAAAAAGGTTTTACAAACTGAACAGAGCGCAGCATTGATGGGGTGTGTGACAACTTCAAAAACCCTAATATGCATTTAATTGGAGTCCCTTAAGAAGAGGAGAAATAGAGAGGGAAAGTGACATATTTGAAAAAATAATGTCTCACAATTTCCCAAATTTGATTAAATATATATAATATATTATGTATTAGTTGTGTATATAAATCTACAGATACAAGAAGCTTAAAAAACCTCATTCACTATAAACCATAAAGAATATTACCCTAAAGCACTAATGAAACTTCTCGAGCAGTGTAAAAATCTTGAAAGCAGCCAGGACTTATAAAACATTTAAATTCAGAGGAAAAATAATAAGGAAATAGCAGACGTATTATTAAGAAGTTCAGGGGTAGAATCTTTGCCTGCCATATGGGAGACCCGGGTTCTATTCTCAGTCCATGCACTTCCCCCAAAAACAAACAAACAAGCAAAACAAACAAACAAACAAACAAAAATTCCACAAATGATGCTGCAATAACAAGATACTCACATGAAAAAATAATAAAATGCTACCCCACCATACAGCATATCAAAAAAGAAGAAAAAGAAGAAAACAATGGTGCAACTTCTTTAAAGTATTGACAGAAAAAAAAATGGTTAACCTAGAATTCTATACCCATTGAAAATATCTTTCAAAAATGGATGCAAAATAAAGCCATATTCAGACATACAAAAGGGGGCAAAATCCATCACCATCAGACTCATACATCAAGACAGGTTAGAGGAAGTCTTTCAGGCAGAATGAATAAAAAGCAAGAACCAAGAGTATATGACTCCTAGGAGAAATGCACTTCAAATATAAAAACACAAAATGGTTAAAAGTAAGAGACATACCATACCAATACTAAAGTAAAAAAGCTGGAGTGGTTACAATTAATTTCAAAGCAGGTGGCATTAAAAGCAAACAGTGCCAAGAACAAAGAAGGTCATTTCATCATGACAAAGGAGTCTCTTTATCAAGAGGACATAATCCACAATGCACTTCAAATCCATCAAATAAAATCTGATGCATTTGCAAGTAGAAATAGTCAGATCCCCAATTTTAGGTAAGATGTCAGTATCTCTTTCTCACTAATAGACAGAACAAGTAGAGAGAAAATCAGTGGGTACATAGATTTGATCAAACGTCAGCCAATTTGACTCAGGTTACATTCATAAAACACCCTACCCAAAGAGAGCTGAGCTCTCATTTCTTTCAAGTGAACAAAGGGACATTTACAAAAGTAGACAATGTTCTGGGCCATAAAAATCCTCAATCACAATTACAAAGGGGTGCAAGGAAACTTTCGAGGGTGATGGTGGTGTATTCATTACTGTGATTGTGGTGTTGTCACAAATGTAAACACATGTCAACATTTATCAAAGTGTTCACTTTACCTATGTGTGTGTTAATGTCAGTTTATATTTCAATAAAGTTTTTAAAAGCAGAAGATTTTCAAATCAATTTGTAATGATGTAAAAGAACTCTCAGGAGAAATGTCATGACCTAGTCAATCTACAAACTATTGCATTATCTATTGTCATTTTCCTTGAACTTATTACTCATAATATATTGGACGTTGGTTTGAATTCTCAATATGCAGGGCAAGTTCTAAAGCAAAATCCAAGTTAAGTAAGAAAATAGTAGTATTGAGCCAAGGTAAGTACTGAGAAATAAAGAACAATATTGACTTAGCATGTTCAAACAATTCATTATTTCTCTTCCCCCTAATAGCTCATGGTTTTGACTTCCTTCTCAAGATTTTGATCACAGTTTCTATCAATCCCATCTTCCAACCTTGATACTTGTCTCTTCCCTCCGCTAACCACATATCTTATTTGTGCTACTACAGTGCAAATGCTGTGAAATATACATAATATCACGCCCATTATCTTTCACCTAGATTATTGTTGTCTCCAGGTTTCAACATCTCTGCGAGTATGTCACTTCTCATATCATCTATCATTGCATCGTTAAGCTGTAGTTCACTACTTACTTGCAATTATCTCACACAATCATAAGTCTGACACCCAATGCCTTCCACAACTGTGGCGTTGTCTATCATAAAGATACATTCTAATTACATGTGTCCAAGACTTCAATACAACAAAAATGCTTACAGTTTTCTATGCATTTTAGTTTACCGACTTAAATCCGTTGTTTATGCTAACTTTTTTATCTTGTATTTTTGTTGTTGCTGAGGTTCCATGACTCTAATGTTAACCATTTCATGATACTTTCACAATTCCCCCCATCAACAGTGCTGCATCCCTCAGGGGAAGTACTGTGCCATGTTTATTTCTAAATTCACCAAACCAACCAGCGTGATTGTCATATGAGGGATGAATCAGAAACATACTTTGCCAAAATTGTGTTCATTACCTTTCTCTTTAGTATTTCTTTTATCTAGTAGTAACTCATGTGCTTTGTAGTCAGTGTCTAGACCTCCCCCTAGAAGCCAACTAATGATGTTGGTTAGGTCTGATCTCATCTCTTTTTACATCCATTTCCAGATTGTGACTTCCAGTACTGGGGAGTGGAAATTAAAAGTAGGTCTTGAAATATAGTGGATAATAAAGACGCTTGGCACATCGAGCATAGATATTGTTAAATATTTCTTAATGTATAGATGATTGTGAGTGTCCAAACTGTGAAAACTGATGACTTCATGCCAGCATTCAACTCTGAAACAGAAACATCCCTCATTTTGAAGAATTTTTTCTTCTTAAATATTGAATCAGTTCATCATGACATTTTACAGAGGAAATGAATCATCTCAAATAAGTGCATAAAGTATTATTTTTAAAGTTGTCAATACTATCTACAGAATTGCTGAATCCTCAGAAAACCACCTGCAGCAAACAACTGAGTACATCATTTTCCTGAAAGAATTGTAGCTATATACAAAATACTTATTTTAGAATATATAAGATAAATATTGTCTTGAATTAAATAAAATGCCCAAAGCCCATTTTTTTTAGCATAAGAATTTTCATATAGAAAGTTGCACGTTATCAGAGTTTTACTTCTCTCCATGAATTTATCATTTCCCTTGAAATATCTGCCACACAGGTAAAAGCCTTTGAATACTCCCTTTTCAGATTTCTGGCCCAAGTTTGAGAACAAACTCCTCAACCTGTCTTCCCTTAGTATACCTGACAAAGTCTAAAATTTTAGAAACTGGAAAAGTTAAATTCTTTGAAGTTGAGAATAAATTATAAAAGCAAAATCCAGAGAAGAATGCCCAAAAGGCACAATAGATAATTCCACAGTAAAAGCTATAGAATGGCATATTCAAAATTCACTAATAATAAAAGAAATCCAAGTAAAAACTCCTCTAAAGCACTATTTTTTTTTTGCATGTCAGAGAAGCAAAAATTCAAAAGCTAGATAGCAACTCTGTTGCCTACTCTATAGACCCCCGGAAAATTCACTGTGGTGAGGAAGAATTTTTTATGACTTTATCTACTACCATCCAGATTGAATACATTTAACTAAGGCATCCAAAATACTTTCTGCTCTTTGGACTCCATAAAAATAGTGTTGTTAAGGCAGCGAATCAATATAATGTTAAGTAGAATGTCAAAGCTCAAGATCACTGATCAATGGAGCTTTTTTTCCCTAGTCTTCATCTAAAATGAATTGCCTACCAATGCCCCCTTTCTAAATATCACTTTGGATTCTTAGATTCTTTTTTAATTCAATTACCATCATTATTCTCTTTTGGTTCCAAAGTGGTTGTTACTTCACGTAGTTACTACTTCCATGATACTACAGTATTTGAGTTTTGTTTTATTTTGTCTTTTCCTTTTCATTTACCTCATTGGCAACTTCATATAGTAAAGTATCCTTGATATTAAATTCTCTAAAATACCTGGCATGATTTCTATATCCTGTGTGGACCCTGAACTATATAGTAATGAATTATAACCCAGAATTAAAAATAAAAATTAATCCATAAAGCCAAAGTGCTACTATTAAGAGGAAGGTGTGGGGGAAATGCAATTATTTTTAATGATGCTATCTAATAAATACTAGTGATATGCTACAAAAATTACTATTTCCCACCATCATGGTAATAATTGGTAGAGGGATAGATCATTAACAGATGCTAAAACCATTAGGTGCAAATTCATCAGGGAAGAGGATATTTGCATTTTCTCAAAATATTGTTTTACAGATTATGTACTAATTTAAAAGAATAAAAGTGATTTCACAATGAATAGATCTGGCATCAGTCACCACAATGGGAAAAACTGATACAATGTGTTTCGCAATGTATTTCAGTAAGTCCTCATGTAAAATGAGCAACATTTCTCTTGCTAAAATGTTTAACCTAAACTCAACCATGGGATACAATCAGTAAGGGATATTTTATTTTCAAAGTGGAGAATATTCATATGAAAAAGAAGGATGCTTTCCTTGATTAAATAATACTATAGAAACATTACAATCAAATGAAATGCATTATCTTACTAACCCTCTATTGGATTCTTAATTTTAAAGTAAATCTATCAAGGACTTTTGGGTAAATTTGGAAAAATTTGAAAATGGACTATTTGATAATATAATTTTATCAATACATAATTTCTAGGGTGGGACCATGGTGACAGATAAAGCAATGTGTCAAAAAGTTAATTCATGAATTTATGATAATTTTGCATGCTTCTTCACTGTTTGATTCTTTTAATCTTTCTGTAGACTACAATAATTCTGTATAAAAACTTGGTGGGGAAATAAGGGATGATATGAGTTTATTATGATTGAAAAGATAGATCTGGCAACAATGTTCTAGTTAATTTAAGAGGACAAGGGCTGAAACAAGGCAGCTAATTAGGTGGCTATTATAATATTTCTGGTGAACTGAGCGAGTGGCTGCGCCTAGGGTGATAGAAGTTAAGATATTGAGGAATAGTAGATTCTGGATGTATTTTGTAACATATAGCTAATAGGCTTTATTGAGAGAATAGATGTAGAATGTGGCAGAAGGAGAACAGTCGAGTTTTAAGCCTGAGCAAGAAAGAAGAGATTTGCCATTTAACTAGATGGAGGAAACTTCAGGAGACGTAGTGTGGGGGGAGGGGAAATCGGGGTTTTTGTGTCAAATTGGCATTATCTTTTGGACTTCCTAGTGAAGTCCAAAGGAGAAGTTTGGGTTAGAGCTATTCATTTTGTATCTTCAGCTTTTAAAGCCACGAGACTGAAGGCAAACAGCCATTCTATCTATATTCATTAGTGATTCAAGGTCTGATTATTAGAGATGCAAGGCAGGACTTGCAGCACTCCAGGATAAGTCATCAGGGAGATAGGGAGGAATCCACAAAGGAGATCATGAAGAAGTGGTTGGTGAAGGGCAACAAAAAACACTTTTTTGGCTTTTTTTTTTTGAAAAAAAAAAAAGAAAGATTGCATATTTTGTACTGGAAGTTAAGAAAGTGTTTCAGGGAGCAAATTGGTTATGTGTGTCAAATGTTGAGGTCAAGCCAAATGAAAACTGAGAAATAGCCATTAGATTTATCAATATGGAGGAACTTGGTGACCTTCGAATGAACAGTTTCTGTGGAATTATAAGGAAAAAAATCTGCCTATTAAAGGTTTAAGAGAGAAAAGAAAAACAGAAACATTGAAGACAGTGACTATAGATCACTATTTCCAATAATTTCACCCAATATGAAAGCAGATATGTGGAGCTGTAGTTCAATGGAAAGTAAAGGAGGTGTTTTTTTTTTGTTGTTTTTAAAAATGGGAAAAATTGCAGGATATATGTATGCTAATGGGAATGATCCAGTAAAGAAGGGAAACAAAAATAATGCAAAATAAAGGGAGGAAATTGCTGAACAATGTCTTGACTGTGTGAGAGGTTTGGTGTTGGATTAGGGAAAAAAAAGGTCATCCAAGGAAAACCATGTACAAGATGTTGGTTGTTCGGCAGTTGTGGTGATGGAGTTTAGAACATTCTTTTCTGGTTACCTCTCTTTGCTCAGAAAAGTTGGGAGATTATCAGAGTAAGGATGGGGTGGGGGAAAGTGCCATTAGTTTGATGAAACACCAGAAAATCTGTAGCTGTCTAGCAGACTGGGATAGTGATGGAATAGGGCAATGTGGTCTGTTTGCTGGGCAGCTTTAAGAGCTGTTTGGAGATTATTCACCTTAAAAATAAAGCTCTGCGCTGTGGTATGTTTTTCTTTAGTTTAGGATTGTAGGTACAAACCAGGGCTTGTGTTTTGCCAAGCAAGTATGTCAATATGAGAGCAAGCAATAGAGTTGAGAGTATATGCAAGGAAGCCATTTTAGCAATATGCCATGAAATTTAAGCTGATTTAGGAGGGAAGTGAAGAAGTGAGAGATTCAATGAGTCATAGTTATTGATGACTAGATGGGAAAATTAATGTAACTAAAGATGCTTGAACAAGATAAGCCACGTTAATATATGCAAGTGGCACACTGATTGCTGTAAAGAGGCAAGAAAACATTCAGTGCAGGAACAGTTAACAATTCATTTTTTTTATTTTAAAAAGTAGCAAAGTATAAATTTCTATACTTATTACAGTTTATTAGTTTAATGTCTATTGCTTGTAATTGAATAAAACATTCTATACACCTTAATTAAATCTACATATAAAAGAAACACCTGTGTATGTCAATTGAGGCTTAATCAGAACAATATTTTATTTTTAAAAGCAGACATATGTAATAATTCATAAAGCTTTTTCAAGATAATCTGATTATATTTATCTTTTCAATATTTTTCTGACCTAACAAACGACATTTAAACTGTATAGCTAAATTGCATTCATGAATGCTTTAATCTGTTTTAAAAGAACTATTTGCTGTACTTACTATAGTACCAATCTGTCAGTAAGAATATTCCCTTTTCTTATTTAAAAAAGAACAAAGAAAAATTCATTTTTGGAACTAAAGCTCTTGCATGCCTAAGAATGGATTAAAAGGACATTGGGAGGGGCGGGCCACGGTGGCTCAGCAGGCAGAGTCCTTGCCTGCCGTGCCAAAAAAAAAAAAAAAAAAGATAAAAAAGCACATTGGGAGACTCGTGTGATGTAGAATACATGTTTGGGTTTGCAGATCCAAAATAGAAAGAATGATTCAAATCACTGAGGATAAATTATTTAAAGTTCTTATTAAATCATATCAAAATTTCAATAAACATCAGACAAAATTCTCTCATAAAGGTTTTAATATTCTTACTTAGACAAATGATGAACTTCTGTACTAGAGAATTTCATAGACTTTACCTTTGTCTTGAATAGTGACTTTTTTTCCAAAAGGAAAATAAATATTTTTCTGAAGATTGTTACAATTGAAATACTTAAATATGCATTTTTTTTTCCTGTGGAATAAAAGTAACATATAGACCTGCAGTAATGTAATGGCAGGCATCTATAATATTAAACAAAAGTTATTTGCTTCTTTCTGGTAGAGAAACCTGAAATATGGTGTCAGACAGCCAAATGATAGCAAAAGAAGATATGGAACTGATTTGCATTGGTGTTTGGGTGCTGGCCAAAAAGAGAACTGAAGGGACTGTTGGGAAGCCAGGCTGGGGGATGTGCTTCAGAACACTGGAGGAGGCTGTGGATGGAACCATCCAATGGTTTTGCTCTTGAGTTCAGAGTTTACTGAGTGCAAAGCAGGAAGTTGCCATAACTCTAATCTTATGACATGACTGTCTTTCAAACATAGATAGAAAAAAGTTCCCGGCAATTATTTATTTAAAAATAAAGTGTAGAGCTTTCAGACTGTGTATCAGAAAAATAATTTATAGAGAGTGATTTTTAATAATTGAGGGGTAAGGTAATATACTTTTAAAGTGTCATAAGTAGTTTTAATGTACCTTTCCTACAAAAGCAACACTCATTCATTTGCTCTTAAAACAAGCATTTACTTTTAGCACAAATGCCATACAATGGGTTGGTTTAAACAACAGGAATTTATTGGCTCATGATTTTGCATCTAGAAAAAGTCCAGAATTGAAGCATCAGCCCAATGTTGCTTTCTCCCTAAAGAATGTCGTGTTCTGGGGTTGGCTGCCAACGGTCCTTCAGTCCTTGACTTCTCTGTCACATGATGAGACTTCTTTCTCCTCCAGGTTCCACTGACTTTAGCCTTCTTACTTTTTATGGCTTTCTTTCTCTACATTGAATTACACTCTGCTTATAAAAGTCTGTAGTAATCTGGAATAAAGACCAACCTGATTCACATGGTCTGAAGCTTAACTAAAAATAACATCTTCTACCCATTATAAAATGGGCTAAAGTTATGGGTAGACATCTTTCCAAAGAGCAAATACAGATGACTCAAAAGCACGGAAGGAAGAGATGCTCATTTTCACTGGCTATAAGGGAAATGCAGATCAAGACTGCAAAGAGATACCACCTCACCCCTATAAAGATGGCTGCTATTAAACACACAGGAAACTACAAACGTTGGAGAGGAATGTGGAGAAATTAGGACATTTATAGGCTGCTGGTGGGAATGTATAATGGTACAGCCACTATAGAAGACAGTTTGGTGGTTCCTTAGGAAACTAAATAACAAGTTGCCCTGTGACCCAGAAATACCACTATTTGATATATACGCAGAAGAGCTGAAAGCAGTGACACAAACAGATATTTGCACCCCAATATTCACAGCAGCATTATTCACAATTGCCAAAAGATAGGAACAATCTAAATGCCCATCAACACGAGTGGATAAACAAAATGTGTTATATGCATACAATGGAATATTATGCAGCAGTAAGATGAAATGATGTCCTGAATCACATGACAAGATGAATGAACTCTGAGGACATATTCTGAGCATAATATAAGCCAAACACAAAAGGATACATACTGTAATACTCCACTTCTATGATCATGGTAAAGGTAAACTCAGAAGCTTATAATACAGGGACTTTGAATATAGGGCACCTACAGATACATGGAAGCTAGAGATGGGTGACTGGTTAGCTAATGAAGTTAAACTTAAATGTGGGGAATGAATAGAAGTGAGGGCAGTTCATTTGTGGGTCTCTATATAATATTACCATAATGAAGGTGAGCACGATTGAAAAGGGTTGTATAGAGCCATGCGTCCCACCAATTAACACTACAAATATAAGTAAGTTCTTGCATGAACTATTTCAAAGGTATTGTCCAAAGAGTAAATAATATCAGGGTATAAGGAGAAAACACTATTGCATGCTGTGGGCTATGTTTAGTAAGAAGACATCAACAGCACCACAGCAATACTAGGGGTAAATAATCGAGGGGGAGGGACAAGAGTTAAGGGGAATTTGGGATTTTCTCTTTAGTGAGGGTATGTTTATTGGTTATTTTTCTCTTGGGAACAATGAAAATTGTTTAAAATTGAGAGTGTGGTTGATTATACATCCAAGCGAGGATAGTGTGAATCATGGACTGTTGAATCTGGACATTACACATGCTGACCAGTGGATGGGGGTGGCTGAAGTTACACTGACCGCAAAGCAGAATGGCGAACTGGAGTACATATGTACCACGGATATGCTGCTACAGAAAGAACGGAAGTCATGAGGCATGCAACGGTGTGAATGAAACTGCGGACATCGTGTGATGCAAAATAAGCCAGGAACAAAAGAGAAAATATTGTAGGGTTGCATTTAGAAATACTTATAAGAAAATTGGGGCTGAGATTTTTAAGCTCATATAGCAGTCACATTTACTCTGGAGCTGTAATTGTTATTTCTAGATTTTGAGAGGTTGTGCTATATGTGTATGACCTGGTTATTTTCCTGGACTTTGGGAAACTGTGTGACATCTAAGACTCGGAGTAGGAGTTCTGCAGGTATGAAAGGCAGCATTGCAACATGCAACAACTGTTAAAATAATTTTAGAAAGTATCAGGCCTTGGGAGGGCCACGGTGGCTCAGCAGGCAGAGTTTTCACCTGCCATATCGGAGAGCTGGATTTGATTCCCAGTGCCTGCCCATGCAAAAAAAAATTATCTATCTAATTATATATAAAATTGATATATATCAATTAGAGTTAAGAATGAAGCTGATCCGGTTGGGATTAAGGTAAATCAAAATACAGGGATAAGGAGGACATCATCTGCATTTTAAAACTACCTACTCTATGAGACCAAGGGAAGAGAGGTTTATTTTGTCCAAAACCTAAATTTTCTGTAGCACATAATCTAACTCAACCTGTCCAGATAGATCATTTAAACAACCCAACCACAGGGAGCCCAGAATGGGAATGAGAGCTTGTATTTCCATATAGTATAATCTAATCCCTGGGCACATCCCAGAGTATATTGAGCAGATAATCCAAAAGTATTGGCAAAATCCCTTGAGGGATAGGAGAAAAAATATGGAACTATTGAACTTTACCACTGGGGAAACCCCGATACTGACTTGAACATTAGGGACATCCAAATCAATAGGCCATGCCTGTGATCTTGAGGCTTGCTCTTGAGAAGTTTATTTCTATAGTGGTGAAGCTAAGCCTACCTACAGTTATGCCTAAGAGTTACTTCCAGAGGACCTCTTTTTTGCTCAGATGTGGCCTCTCTCTCTCTAATGTCACCCATACCGAACTCTGAAATCTGTTCTAGAACTAATCATTGTGGTGTGCTTTGAAATTCATTACTTTTTTTGTATATATGTTATTTTTCACAATTAAGAGAAAGAAATAAAGGTCAATATAATGGGAAAAAAATAACATCTTCTAAGGGCCCTGTTTACAATTGGTTAACTGCTATGGGAATGGATCACGATTAAGAAAATGTATCTTCTGGGTCACATAACAGTCTACTACAATTATTGTGGGGAAAACAAAAAGGAATGTAATGCACAGTAGGTTAGCATCCAATCTTAATGACTTTAGATTTTGTTGGTACCCAAATTTATAGTCTTAGCCAGCAAACTTGGTCATTGAAATTGAGACACTCCACTACAGAATATCTAATTGGGGTTAGGAACCTAATGTTTCCAAAATAAACTTGTGATTTCATTTATCTCATCCTGTTCATCTTCCCTTCCTTTATATGTGATTGAATAGTCCTATGTACTTGTTCCTTCTCTTCTCTTCAAATTCCATATCCAGTAGATGTCATGACCATCTCATATACATCATTAATTCATCCACATCTCTGACCTCATTACTTCCTTCTAACCAAAAACATCATCTTTTACTATGCTAGCATTTTCTTATTTGATTGCTTCCACTTTTGCCTTCACCTCTTAATCTTTCAAATTTCAAAAGGCAGCCAGAATAACCTTATTAAAATGTAAATCAAATCATGCCATTCTATGCTATATCCTTCTGTCATTTCCAGTTACACATTGAGTAAAATCCAAACACTCATCTTGTAGGTGGTCTACAAGTTCTTGGATTACCTGGTGCACTGGTTTGAAGCTATTATGTACCCCAGAAAAGCCATGCCCTTTAATCTTCATTCAATATTGCTGCGTGGAATCTTCTGATTGTTTCCATGGAGATATGACCCACCCACTTGTGGGTGGTGACTTTTGATTAGATGGTTTCCATTCAAGGTGGACTTGCTTACTGGAGCCCTTTAAGAGGGAACCATTTTCGAAAAAACTACAGAGTCCACACGGCCAGAGACCTTTGGAGCAGAGGGAGAACGCGCCCAGGGAAGCTTTGTGACATGAGGTGAGAAAGCTAGCAGACATCGCCATGTGTCCTCCCAGCTGAGAGAGAAACCCTGAACTTCATTGGCCCTTTCTGTGGAGTTAAGATATCTTTCCTTTGACGCCGTAATTTGGACATTTTCATGGCCTTAGAACTGTAAAACTTGCAACTTCTTAAATTCCCCTTTTTAGAAGCTGTTCCAGTTCTGGTATATTGCATTCTGGCAGCTTGCAAACTAGTATACCTGCTCTCTTCCCTTTTCACTAACTTCAGCTCTTCTTTCTCTTCCTCAGTGCTTGATATGCACTTTGCTATTGGTGAGTTTTCCTTGGATGTATCATGACCTTTATAGCCCCTGAGCCTTTGCAATTGATTTCTCTAAATTCCTCTCAGCACATGTGTTCTGTAATGGCCTTCCTTAGTTATTTCAGATATAGAGTTTACATCAATTTGTAATTATTTCCTCTACTGTTTTTTTACTAGTTTATTGTCTGTTTCCCTATTAGGTTGCAAGATCCAAGAGGATGGAGACCTGGTTGCTTTGTTTATTGATGTACTGTGAGCACCTCAAATAGTGGCACATGTAGAAAATAATCAATAAATACTTGTTGAATAAATATTTAGTACTCCAGATATTCCCATTATTCCTGATTCTCTTTCATTATTAATTTACAAATATATATATATATATGCTTCCACTTGTGGTTTTCTAATTGCAATCACAAAAAATATTGTAAACAGTACGTAGAATTCTTTTATTTGACATAATATTTTTATCAACATTTCCTGTATCATATTAGTTCAGTTCCTTTTAACAAATATTTTTTGCTCACTTATTACATATCAGGCCCTGGGGCACAGAGATTGTATTATTTTATACAAATATGGTCCACTGAAATGTTATTAGTACTTATATTTCTGGATTGATCATAGATTATTTTTTATTTTACTCAATATTTATGAATTTATTCATATTTTATTATTTCTTTTCATTTTAGCTACTCATACTGCTGATAATAGTACTACGTTTACTGATGATAAAAAATTTTATGTTTATCATGAAAAATCAAACAATACTGATGGATATGTAAGAGAACTTAAAAAATTCCTCCACATAGTCTGCATGTTTGAATATTCATCAAATTATTTCTGTAGGATGAATTCATATCTTCAATCATCTCCTTTTAAAAATAATTCTGTCATTTTTTTTTAACTTTATGCAATATGGATGACTTTTTGAAGCATAGCTTTAACTTATGCACATTTGTTGTAATCATATGTGTGTTTGATGTTACTTCTGCTATCATTTTTGCTGTTTTGTATTTATTTATGTTTTCTCTTTTCCTAATTTTTTACTGAATTAACATTTTTTCATACATATCTCTATTGCTTTGTTTTTTTTACCACGGTATCAGTATTTCCTGGTTATTTTTGTTGTTGTTCAAAATGATATTACCAGATGTTATTTTTCAAAACAGTTTATTATGGATTATTTAATGTAATGATATTTTAAATCTTAGTGAGAACAAAAATCAAGCCACCAAAGTTAACTTCTGCATTCTGCATTAACTCTCTCTCTCTAGAGTCCACAATCAATGTAACTGGCTCAGTTTAAGTTTTCTCTTTTGAATTTCCATTTTCTTTATGAGTCTGTTGCATTTTCTTCATTTCCTTATGTTTCCAAGTGTTAATTTATTTCAGTAGTTCTTAAAACACATTGTGCTTCATAACCACATTTTATATATATATATATTTCTTTCTAAAAGTACACATGCCTGGGCACAACCTATTAAGTCCTGAATCGGAATAAACACCCGAGTGGCTCCCACTCTAATGTTTTGAAAATGCTTTCCAAAGGTTTATGATGCATACTGAATGCAAAACTGGGTCATATTGACTCACATTCATAGCTTGTTCAGACTCCCTTAGCAATTGTATAGATCACTATTTCATTGATTTTCCTTTGTGGGCTCCAAGATCACTAGATCAATCTTCAGTCCGTGGTAATGAGACTTCTGTGGTGTTTAAGCTCAATTGACTTAATGTCCTTCCCCTGACAAGTGAGGTCAGGAATAAAGTGTTGCACCCAAGCCCTCTGTTGGTCAGGCTCTGGGGATTTCCTAAATTCATTTCACTCTAACTGTTGATGACTCCTCTACCTGCTCACTCCTGCAGCCCTTGCCATGGTGTCTTAAATTTGATTGCATTCTGGAAGAGCTGTAGTCATCAGTGAGAAGTAAGGTTTGCACAAAAAGCTAATCACCTTGTTTTCTTCTCTTTTTCATTCTGGCAATATTAGGAGCTTGTAACATCAAACCCCCCACTTTATTTTTCGAGTGGTTCATAGAAATCTGAGGATGAGCAGCTACTGAGGTCTGTTTGCTGAGATCACTCAATATTCTTCAGTTTGTCCCCTCCAAATTTTCACACAGCTCCCCAGACAGAGTCCTTACTCTCGGCAACTCCTGCTCTCGAATTAGGATATATTAGGGGGGAATTATTGACATGTTTTTCTGAGAATCATTCTTTAATTGTACGCTATCGTAGGAGTTTCAACATTTGAGATCTTTTCCTTCAACTTGACTCCTTCTGTTTCTTATGTCCCATAAATTCCTCAAAGTCCCTGGACCTTACCATATTTTCCTGATTTCAGTAGTAAAACACAAATTTTTATTTTTTTATTTTTTGGCCATTTCAGGAGACTAGGTATGAAGAAGTATCAAACTGCCATTTTGAAAATGGTGGCCTTAGACCCTAAAAATAGCAACATGTATTGTTTGCATGTTTCAGTTCTAGACTTTTTACTAGGTTATATTGTATATTTCTACATCTCTGCTGGTATTTCCCGTCCTGTCCCTCTTTGTGGGTACACTGACCTTCGTGTGATTGCGCATAGATGGAATAAGCGCATTCAAACCCTTGTCCATTAATTCCCACATTTGGGTCTTCTCCACTTTGGCTGGAATATGGCCCAAAGATGTCCACTTCTGATCCCTAGAAACTGTGAACATATTATCTTATGTGGAAAAAGGGATTTTGCAGACGTGATCAAATTGAGGATCTTGACATGGGAAGATCATCCCGGATTATCTAGGTGGGCAAATCTAATCACACGATGCTGAAAAGCAGGCAAACTTTTCTGACTGAGGTCAGGAGTCCAAGGGACATGCGGCCATGGAAGAGTATCAGAGAGATAAGCACTGCCAGCACAGAAGGGGGCTGCGAGCCAGCGACTGCAGCCAGCCGCTAGAAGCTGCAGAAGACAAGCCTATGGATTCTCCCTGGAGCCCTGCTGACCTCTTCGTCATAGCCCACTGACATGCATTTGGAACTTCCAACCTCCAGAACTGTAAGATAAGAAGTTGCATTGTTTTAAGCCTCTAAGTGTATGGAAATTTGCTACAGCAGCAATAAAAACTAATATATATGATCAGGGATCAGACTGGTATTTGGAAAGAGTTTATAGAAAGATTTTTCTGCTCTGCTCTCTGACTGTCTGCTTTGTTTTCTCCCTCCATTCCCAGTGGTTATGTTCCCCCAACCTGCCCTCTGGTTCTTCAAGCCAGTGTGTCTGCAGGGTTTTCAGCAGACATTTAGCTACCCCACGTGGCACAGACTGGGAGCTGCCTTCATAAAAAAAGCATAGAGTAGGAAATTTACCCATTGCTATTCCCTTCATTCAAACATAAATTCAACTCAGTATCTGTTCTTGTTTATTCTCCAGTGCATTCAGGTAGTTAATTCTTATAATTTGTCCAGAGTTTATGGTCATTATCTATGGAAAACTTGGTCTGAGAGAAGCTTCCTAGAACATACTGAAAGTGGGACTACCTTGATTTACCCATTGTTAGAGGTTGAATCTTGTTTCCTGCAAGATATGTTCAAGTCCCAACCCTGTTCCTCAAAGTGGGTATTCATTTGTGGAAAAAGATCTTTGAAAATCCTATTAAAATGAAGCCCAAGTGAATTGGGGTGGGCCTTAATCCAATATGACTGGAATTCTTATAAGCAAAGGAAATTTGAATAGGGAAGTAGAAGCTAGAGGAGAAGACAGGAGGAGATAGATCATCCTGATGGAGGCAGAGATTGACTCCTGGGAGGCCCCCACCAGAGCACAGCACACTTCCCAGAAAGCATGGCCCGCCAGTACTCAGGCTGTGGGCCGCTGGACTCCAAAACCAGGAGGCAACACATTCCTGTTGTGTAAGCTAACCAGGTGGTGGCATTTGTTACAGAAGCCCTGGGAAATTATGACACTCAGGTGATTGGAAAAAGGACAATTCTTTTAAAGAAAGAAATAAAAGGACAAACATGTAGTCCCTTCCTTGAGGGACTTTTCGTTGACCACATCATTATCCTTTTATATTATATAGAAAATATAATAATTTGCTCAGCCATATACTATTATTGACCATTTGAGATTTTAAAAAAAAATTTTACAATTATAAGTTTTACTTCTAGGAATGTTTCAGTAAAATGTGGGCCAGAGGAAGTGAGGATAAATTATTCAGAGCACATCTCCAAAGTGGCATTATAATGGTGAAATATATGAGAGATTTTATAGCTCATTTTACACATGACAAATTTTCTCTCTTAAAAGACTGAGGCTATTTACAGTGCTACCACCAAGCACATAAGTATATCCATTTTCTCACATCACCACAACACTATATAATATATAATTTACTTTTATTATTTTAATAGGTGAATCTGTACTTGACTCTACTGCTTTGGGTTCTCCAGTATCCTTCTCATTGTTTTAGGAGTAGTCAAATGTTTTGCAAAATCTATCTTTCTCTACTCTAAATCCACATGATTTGACTGGACTGATTTTTCCCAAGACAGAAAATATTGACTTAATAACTAAAAATGACTTAATTGATCCATCCTGATGGCTCAGCCTCTGGCAGGATTGGGCTTTAGTTTGGACATCTAAATCTCCAAAGCTGCATTACCCTTCCCTTCGCTGAGCTTGTGCTAGTAACTTTTTCCTTTGAATAGGTGAGCTACTTCAGATAATAGCCAACCATTTTTTATTTACTTAAGTTTGTCAGAATAATAATCCATGGTTTGAAATCAAATTACTTAGTCTTATAAAGTACATTATACATATGTGGTTTTAATTTCTTAATTGCTAATGAGGATATGAGTTTTACATTACACTTTGAACATAGTCCCTTTACTTACATAATGCAACTAGTAGATTTTGGGCACCCAGTGAGACAAAGCATTCTATTACATTTTTTGAGGTGAAAATATGAATATGATATAGATTTTGACTCAGGAAGCTTAAAATTTAATTGTATCATAGGCAGGCACACACATATATCAAAATAATCCATATATTTCAGTTGAATGCTTCTTTTACCATTTATCAAGTATAATTTGTCATTATACTGCCATTGAATACATATTTATAATTTGGATAATGCCTATTCTCTCTTAGGTATGCAACATATTTTCCTCATTTTCTTACTTTCCTCTTATATTGGCATTAATTATATTATTGCGTGTACTTTTTTAAATAGAATAATATAATGCATAACCATCTTTAACATTAATTAAAATATTATATACATCTTCAATTCAGTTGCCATTAAACTAATGTATTTTTCAGCAAGTTGCTTTTAGTACACAAATCATTTATTCATACACCTTGCATTATAATATGATGTGGTATAAGACCTATTTTACCTTGTCTCCATTCTTATATTTAATTATAGTTTTGTTAATGAAACACTTTCTTATTGTTTGATTCACTTTTAGTTCCTCACCAATCTTAATATAAAAATTTGAATTAATTTTTAGAAAGAGATTACTTTCAGTAAAGCAGATTACTGCCTTTTCTATTTAAATACAACCCTTACACATATTGGATAAGTTGAATTTATAAGTTACTGAGAAATTTTGAAGGGCAAGTCAACCATCAATGCCTTGAAAAACTTTTGCCTATTTTCCTTGATGCAAGTTTATGAAAAAAACCCACAAAGATTTAATTAGAATAGTTTTGTCTATATATTACTTGTGTAGTGTCATCCTTACTAAATTTAGTCTTCCTAGCAAGAATCAAACCTTCCAGAGTGATTCATGTCTTTATCTTCTTTTATTTATTCCAACACTGTTTTATAGCTGTCTTTGAATAAACAGCTTACCACAAGTGAAATTGGTGTTAAACTATTTTTATCACTATTATGAATAAAGCTCTCTTGTTCTTGTTACATGTCACTTGCATACAATGATATAAATAACTTTTAAAAATTAATAGCATGCATCCCACTTGTATAATTAGTACATCTTTCACTTTTATATTTAGGCCTGTATTTATACCAACTGTTCAAAGTTAAATTTTGAATTTTTCAATGTAATTTTATTTAAAATTTCATACACATTACAAACCAGGAATATTTCCTGTGTTTGAGGCTTACATCCAAACAACTGCTTGACAACTTGATATTTTCAAGGGTAACATCTTAAATGAAATGTATCCAAAACTAAAGTAACTTTACCTCTCATAGCATTTCTTTCCTCAGGAATTTTTTCCTCTCTTCATCGTTTCTTCATCAACCAGAATGAAATTCTCCACATTGTCTGTATCTAATCTTGTGCTAAGTCTTAGGGATTCTGCCTCTAAAGTGTTCTTCCATCTGCAACTTAATTTTTAATTTTACTCTCAATTTTCATTTAGAGCCTACAGTAACTCTTAAATAGGGTCCATGCCCCTTCAATCTCCTTGTTCCATTTCATCCTAGATAACTGACAGGTTAATCTTGTTTTCATCTTATAACTCTATGCTAAAAAAAATTTAATGATTCCTCATGATTTCCTAGTATTCATTTAAAAACTTCTGCAAAGCATCTCTCAAAACTTGTCTCCAGTTCACCATGCAAACCTTTTCTCCCAGTGTTACTGCTGCACATATTCTATGCTAGAGTCAAATTTAACCCATCACTGGTCTTTCCTCTTTCAAGGAATTTGAACAAGAGGTCGTGAAGGTTCCAGAACTGGTAATATCTTTTCAAGCAACATACAGGATGCTTCTCAAATGTTTCCATGGGTTGTCCTGCAGACTCTGCTGTACTAGATGATCAAAGAATATCAAAGATATTGTTTAAATGCTGAAAAAAGTCTCCTTCTGTTTTATATTACCTTAGGCCTATCATTAAGCAAAAGGATCTAATAAATGGAATGTACAATAATAATGGAAGTATTCCCTCCCTGAGCAGGAAGGCCCTTTTTAAGTAAATAAATGCCAACTATAGCAACATTTCATCGGATCTACCAGTACATCTAGAGAGGTCTAAATTCTCACTAAAAATAAATGCTTTTGGGGTACAAGTGTATGTCAGTTGTAGAATTCTTGCCTGCCATATGGGAGACCCTGGTTCGATTCATTTCCCAAAACAAAGACAAACAAATAAGCAAGCAAACAAACAAAATAATGGGATACTTACATGGAAAAAGAATGAAATGTGACCCCTGCCATACAGCATCCCAAAAATATGCTTTTATAAACAGTAGCATCACTAAGCAGAAATAAAGAGGGTTCCCTCTATCTATATGCCATAATTAGAAAGTCCAATCTTCAGCCCATAACATCTGTAGACTGTTAACTAGAAATAACGTAATTTGTTTCCCCCAAAAAGGTAGATTGTGAGTCAAAGCACAGCTTCTCTTCTTCAGTTGCATTTCAGTCTTACAAGAAGTAGGGGGAGAGAATTTTAAAGCATTCACTAAAATCTCTCAAGTGCAAGTTCTGAGATAATGCAGGTGTGGCAAAGGCATGAGTCACCTCATTTAAGCCCAATTTTCATGCTGTGGAACAGCTGTGGTTTGCTGGAAAACAGATTTACAGGACTTTCCTCTGTGGTTTTCTTCCTCTGATCTAGGTTATGTACTGGGAGAAGTGCAGTGTGGAATGGGCCATGTAGTGCTGTATCGAATCCCAGGTAACACATGCTGGCCCACCAAACAAAGTCCCTGAGCACATTGCTTTGATATTCTCGCCAGAACATTTGGTATCAATGACCTAGGGAATAAACTGGAACCTGAGTGAACATTCTCATGGGACAGAGTGGACTCCTGGGACAGGGGTCAGAAAAACAAGCAAAAGGAGGGATTTTAAAACAGCAAACAGCCACTAAAGTGAGAACAAATTAACTCATTTGAGGTATACCAAGACTCAAAAAGATTTATCACAAATTCTGTCTTAGTAAGTTACTGAAAGATATCATCCATCATAACGAGAGCAAACCAAGAGAGAGAGAGTTAAGATCTAGGAAACAGTGTGTCCTAGCCAAAACGCTGATGAGTAAGAGTCTTGGAGCCCAGTTTGATATAAATAACTGGAATTGATTTATCACCACCATTAGTACATAGTAATGAACATTTATTGTCCAGTTACTGTATTCCAGATACTAAGTATGTTAACTGTTTAATGCACGCACACACACACACACACACACACACACACACACACACACACACCCAACGCCTTAAAGTGAATCCTGTTGAGATTTAGAAACTTGACCCAGAAAAACAGCTAGTAAGTGAGGGAGACAGGATACCAACCCAAGCAGTCTAAGGCCAGAGCTTATTCTCTTATACAGCTATGTTCCAGTGTCCCAGTAGAAATATCATTCTGTAACCTGCCTATTTAAATTCAGCAAAAGTCACCCGGGTATACATAAAAATCCCAAGAAAAAGAGCACTAAACTAAATTAAATGCTCTGCAGCTAAATTAAAGTTTGAGCATTGAGACTTAAACTGTATATTACATAACTCTGGTTTGGTGAATTAGTAAAACTGGTTATCACTTTGAAATATTTTGCTCAGCCCACTACACAAATAAGTTATCTGTAAAAGAAAAATAGATTTCTCATTGCAGAATCAAATCCCCTATCCCATACTTGTCTCTTCAAAACTTGAATCCTCATTGTTAAACTTTTGTTAGTCCTAATCTGTGGGAACACATTGCGAGTTTTCTTTTTACAATACCAACCCTTGAAATCTTTGGATGCATTCAAGGACAGACTTACCTTATAATCTATATTGTGGTAAATTTATGTTTCATCTTTAATGAAATACTATTTACAATGAATCGATTTTTTAGTATTTTCATTGGCTCAATATAAAAATGTAGCTAACACATGTGCATTTTAATATGTGGTACTTTATCTTGATGTAAAAGTCATTTTCATGTTGGAAACAGCTGATTTTGTAAAATTTATTCATAACCTATTATACTTTACAAAAAATTAAAGTGGCTTATGCAAATTCTTATTATATAATATTAATATTAAATAATTAAGAATGAGTAGCTAAGGAAATTCAAATAAAAGATGAAAGTATAATGGATTTTTAAATGTAATGCATGATAGAAGTCCTTACGTAAGCCAGGACTCTCTTCATTGTTAATATATAATCGCAGTTCAAACTAAATTAATCATAAATGAGAGATATTATAAGATTAATGGAGTAGCTCAAAGACCAGAGAAAATCAACATTATTGAGTATTAAGATGAAGGTTGTTCTGGAATTCTCAGCTTCCAGGTCAAGGATGTATTCCCACTGCAATAGGATGGCCCGTGTGCTGGGAGTATGGCTGTAGGCCACTTACAGTTTACTTCCTCACAAATCGACAACTGGAAAGCAAGGATGTTTCTGTACAGGCCAGATTAAAGCCTAATTGAAAAATTCTGGCTCAGTTTGGGTAATGCACCCAGTTAGAAATCCATTGCTATGCCATGGGATTATAATAATAAAGTTGGCTGCTTTGGGCTGGGTGCTTCAGTGATCTCCTTTGGCGCTGTAGGTCCTAGCCCCACATCCTTCTCCCCTGCCCACTTCTGATTTCAGCTGCAGAAATGATACATAATTATTGGCTTAGATTAACCTGGCACTCTTTCACCACAAATAAAGCCATATTTTTTTCCTGCTATGATTCCCAAGGCCTTCCAGATAGCCAATGGAACCCATACACAGGTGCAGCCTAGGAATACGGTGGGGGGGGTAATGCCTTACAGAGCAGCCCTCCATCAAAGGAGAACCGGAGCCAGTGAACACAGGCTCTAGTAACCAGTTAGTTCTGAGAAACCCCAGTTTACCACAATGGTGACCAGATCAATAATTCACCTTTATGTTCATTTATGTTCATTTTTCCCCTATAGCTTTCTTGCTATTCACTCATTTAGTTTTATGTCATGTCTCAGATAACTACTTTTACCCAATCCTGCATTCAAGGGACACCAAACTAAGGTGTCCATCACTTGACCAACTATTTTATCCAGGAAATTAGTTCTCTCATGCTTCTTCTCCTAATCACTGACCACAATTTAAAAAAACAAAAACAAAACGTTAAACTTTGACATGTTCCTATTCTTGGCCCTTGGTTTTCATGTATCCTTAACTGCATTCATTGTCTGTATGGCTTCATACGATCTTATGGCTTTAAAAATCATTGGTACTCCGATGATTCCAAATTTGCATTTCCAGTTGGGATCCCTTCTCTGTCACCCACAGGCCTACATGAAATTGCTTGGTATTATAGGAGGCACCTCAAATTTAGCATGCCCAAAGAAAACTCCCAATGCTCCTCTCAAATCTGCTGTTTCCACAGGCTCTTCTATCTGAAAATGTGCCGACGCCATGATACCCATTGTTCAGACCCCAAATCTGGTATGATCCTAGAGACGGCTTTCTTCCTCTCAAACCCCACATCTAATCAATCAACAAAATTTCAGAATATACCTAACACCTCACCATTCCTTACCACTGTCCCTGCTAGCAACTTGAATAATTACAGTGGTGTCCTCACAGGTTTCTTTTTTCTGTCCTTGCACTCCTAGACTCTGTTCACACAACAGCACTGAGAGTGAGCCTTAAAAACATAAATGAAATGCAACACTTTTCTGCTCAGCCCCTTCCAACAGCTCATAAGAAAATTCAAAGTCCTTATAATGACCTATAAACTGTACATGATCTGATGCTTCTTCTTCTATTAGTGTCACCCACTTCTCTCCATTTTACTCACACTGACATCGTCGCTTTCCTTAAATAACGCAAGCATATTCTCCCAGGTGTCCTTTCTTGAATAGCAGGTGTTAGCAGTCTTCCCATATTCATTGTAACCTCTTCAGTAAATGTCATTACAGTTTTTTTAGCCCTTGCAATTTATATTTATGGTTTTCCATCTTTCTTCTCTCTCTGAAATGCAAGCTTTATGAGGGGAAGGGGTTTTCCTGCCTTGTCTACTGCTGTAGCTGCGAGTCTTCGAGGAGGAGTTAGTACGTGGTAGGTGCCCTACCTGGGTTTGCTGAACGAATGGAAGGAGATGAATGAAAGGTGACAGCTCCAGTTCAGTCCACAGGACGGAATTGGTGAGTCAATAAGGAGAGGAGTTTCTGCCGAAGGGTAGCTGTTGTGTGAGTGGTTTGGACACAGTGAGTAGACACCACCTTGCCCCAATACTACAGCCCGCATTTCTGTTCTAGAATTGGCTTATCAATGTGACTCGGTGTTTTAGAAAGACACACACGTGCACATAATTCACAGCATCACTGAGCCAAAAGAAATGAGGAACTTACAAACAGCCTAATTCATTTAGACTTGAAAATGGAGAAAATGTTTTCCTCTTAAAGAAGTTACATAGTATAGTGAAGAACATTCTCAAAAAATAATTACAGAAAATAGAACAGTTCTATTTTGTTTATTATGCCTATGAATGCATATATAGCAAGAATGTGATGCTTTCAAGTGATTTTATTTTTGATTATTTTATGAAAATTGCTTTCTTCTCTTTTACACCATGTTCCCATAATTAATTTGAACTGAAATGATCATCGGTAGAAAAATATTTAAGAGAAAGTCTGGTAGCTAATGACAACTGACTGTATCAAATAATTTAGTATAACTTTCAAAAGTTGTAATTAAAAAAAATCTTGTAGTATCTCTTATTTTCCCCACATCAATATGTTACAATCAGCCCATTGGATCATTATGAAAACTGAATTAAAATCCATCCATCTTTTTTATTACAATTCTACAGTATTTCTCAAATCAAGCAAAATTTAATAAATCTTTACAGGACTTAATAAAAGGACAGAAGATTTATATATCTAATAAAAATTCATTCAGTTCCAGTGGTTTTATTTAATTTGTTTCCATCTGTCTTCTTATCACTTATTAGATATCATTTTGTTTCTCAAAATACACAGATTAGAAATCACTTCTAAAATATTTTTGTTTAAAGAGGTATAGACTTCTCAAGTGTTCCATATGTTTGCTTTTTAAGAAGTCTTGGATTGAAGAGCATCTTTCATAGTCAGAAAGCATGGGGGAAAGTCTTATTGGCAGCTGAATTTTGGATCAATTTTGTGATTTTAACGGTCTCCTTCATAACTCACACATTTTCTCTAAAGGGCTACGGAAAAGGTAGCGAGCAAAGCATTGCAAAAATATATTGGAAGTTCAATTCTTTAGCTGACCTACAGAATTCAGGCCTCAGCCTTTTGTTTGTTTTGTTTTTAATAGCAAAGAGGCCACTATACTGATGAATATTTTATCTCATGTCAAATTCTGTTGTAATCCTTTCTCAAGGAGAAATCAAAGTACGCCTGATTTAAAAACTCTTTTGAGTATTTATAGCTCATCAATTAAGAATTAAGACCAATTAAAGAGGAATCTGTAGGTTAACCGTTTTCTGGTAATTGGAATATGCCTACTCTGCATATCAGCATCTAAGATTTTGAACAATGAGTGTGGTTTTGTCTCATGAAGATAGCTGTGCCTATTTGAATCTGTTGTGTACCCCAGAAAAGCCAAATTTCTTTCATCCTCCTTCAATATTGCTAGATGGGAGCTTTCTTATTGTTTCCATGGAGATGTGACCCACCCAATTCTGGGTGGTAATGCTTGATTAGATGGTTTCCATGGGGATGTGTCTCCACCCATTCAAAGTGGAGCCCTTTAAGAGGGAACCATTTTGGAAAAAGCTTTAGAGCCATGAGAGCCCATGCAGCCAGAGACCTTTGGAGATGAAGAAGGAAAACTCCCCTGGGGGGGCTTAATGAAATCAGAAGCCGAAAGACATTGCCATGTGTCCTTCCAGCTGAGAGAGAAACCCCTAACTTCATCGTGAACCAAGGTATCTTCCCTTGGATGACTTAATGTGGACATTTTCGTAGCCTTCCCTTAATTGGGGCATTTTCACAGTCTTAGAACTGTAAACTTGCAACTTAATAAATTCTCCTTTTTTTAAAAGCCATTCTGTTTCTGGTATATCTCATCCCGGCAGCTAGCAAACTAGAACAAATAATATTAGGTGACAATATTAATATTAATATTAATCTCTCCCAACAAAATGGGTCCTTCCTTTGGGAACCAAAAGTGAAGTTTTAGGAAGTAATATGGGACACAAATAAATGAGAAGTCTGTTCTGGCATGCTTTCATAAGTCACTTGGGTTTTGTCTACTGCAATAACATCAATGCTTTATACAATACCACCCCAGCACAGGACTGGAAGTCCAAGGACCTCTATTTCAATTCCTCTTTCCCATTTAATGATTTGTGTGATCTTGAGCAAACCATTTAAACTTTTGGGTCTTCATTTTTTTAAATATCAAGAACTTTCACTATAAAGTTCAAGTCAGCTATAATACTGTCATTTGTCTCAGAAGTGTATAAATGTGATGTTTTCCTAACATTGTCTAATCTCTAAAGCATCATATTAAAAATACATTAGTGTTAATATGAATGCTTTCCACACATTCTAAGCTCAAATTATCACAGGACAGTTGGGAGTTGTCAAAATATAAACATTTGCAATAAATCCTTATATCTCATAAATAAAACAAATAGAATGTTCATGCTCCATTTAATAATTTATTGAATTTCTTTTCCCTGTTTGTTAATATCCATGGATTATGATAAATGCCAAAATGGCAAAGTATTTTTTAAGTAAAATCTCTAAAATAGTCGGGTCACATGAAACTTCATCTCTTGATTATGATAAAGTTTCTTTTCAATTGATTGCAGCTTATTTGATTTAGATATAGCTTTAGTCACTTCTTAATAAAACAATCTTTTGAGGAAAAGTATAATTCTTCCCCCATATTTATGTATGTCCTTTTCTAAAGACAAACTAAATCAAAGTTTATGTATAAACATCCCAATAACATCCCCTTTCTCTTATTACTACATTCTCAATAGTCTATAAATACGACCAGACTATAGGATAAGATTGCAAATTTTAGGCTTGTTTATATCACTTACTGATCTGGTATGCTAGTTACCAGAATGCAATATACCAGAAACGGAATAGCTTTTAAAAAGGGAAATTTAATAAGTTGTTAGTTTACAGTTCTAAGGCCGAGAATATGTCCCAATTAAAACAAATCTATAGAAATATCCAATCTAAAGCATGCAGGGAAAGATAGGTTGGTTCAAGAAGGCTGATGAAGCTCAGGGTTTCTCTCTCATTTGGAAGGGCACATGGTGAGCACAGCGTCATCTGCGAGCTTTCTCTCCTGGCTTCCTGCTTCATTAAGCTCCCCAGGAGGCATTTTTCTTCTTCATCTCCAGAGGTCGCTGGCTGGTGGACTCTGCTTCTCATGGATATGTCGTTCTCTGCTCTCTCAGAATTTCTTGACTTTCTCTCTTGTCATTCGCTAGCTTTTTACAAAGTGCTTCTTCTTTTAATGAATTCCAGTAAAACCAATCAAGACCCACCTGGAATGGGTGGAATCTAATCTAGTCTAACACCCACCCTTGAGTGAGTCACATCTCCATGGAGATGATCTAATTAAAGTTTCCACATACAGTACTGAGTAGGGATTAGAAGAAACTGTTGCTCCCACAAAATGGGATTAGGATTAAAATATGCCTTTTCTAGGGTGTATAAAGCTTTTCAAACCAGCACACTTACATTAATCAAATCTTCTAGTATATATAAAAGAATTTATGTCACAACATCACTCTGCTCAGATGACCATTGGTTGTAAAGAATAAAATGTTTAAAGAATATACAAAAAGATACTACAGCAAAAGAAGAATCAGATATCTTTAATACGCATTTTGAGTTTCCATTATGGTGGGGAAATAGAACAGGTCAGAGATGCTGATGGACAAAAAGAATTTTAAGGGAAATATGTCTACTATAATGTTTATGCATGTCCATTCTTCACCATTATAAATTAGCCTAACTTTATCCTCTCCAATATTAATCAGTCTTCCAAGTTAATATCATTTCATGTCCAAATTATTTCTTTGCTTTAAATTTCATACCATATTAAAATGCATCAATTATATCATTACTTAGACCCATCCAGCAGAAGGAAATTTTCTCAGGAATTTTCTTTCTCTTTTTCTTTTTTTTTTAACAGCTGTGAACAAAACAGATAAAATCTCCTGCCCTTAGGAAACATAGATTCTAGGTGGGGAAACAGGTAACGTAAATCTATATTGTAGGGGAAAGAAAGCAGAGTCTAGAGCACTAGTGCTGTGGGGAGGGATGTGCTTTTTCAATTGTGAATGGAGCGGTCAACATAGACTTCAAGGGACGTCTCAGCAAACACCGCACAAAGACTTGAAGCAGGAGCACAGTTCTCGTGGGCCGAGCCTTCCAGACGCAGGAAGCAGTCAATGCGAAGGCCCTGAGGTATGGCTGAGTTGCAATGAGGCCCGTGTGGACATAGTAAGAAGAGCAGAGTAATGCCTTTTAAGATCAAAAAGGCTCCCGGTGCATGCCCATGCAAAAAAAAAAAAAAAAAAAAATCAAAAGCCTTACAGTGGCTGGGGGTACAGGGCTGGAGGTCATCGTGAGGACTTGAGCTTTTGCTTGAGAAAATAAAAATGGGACCTGGTAGGGGGCTTGGGACAGCGGCAGGCAGTGGTTTGACTTACGCTTTGAAAGAGTCATTGCTATGTGGAGAATCGACGTCCAGGAACGAGAATAGGAGAAAAAGAAAATGAGTTAGTATTGCAGTAATTTAGGCAAGAGGAAGAGAGAGAGAGATAGAGAGAGAAAGAATGTTTTCTGAGCCCAAGTATTAACCATGGAGTTTATAAGTGGTTGGATTCCGGTATATTTTAAATGTAAAGCTAAAAGCATTTCCTGGCCTTCCATCTCAAGTGCCAAGTGGTGGTGAGAAGGAATGGCACTTGTGGGTGAATGTTCAGCAAATATCCACAATGTACTATGATGTAAAATGAAATCCATGCCTGAGTTAAAACAAAAAAAAAGCATTTCCTAACAGATTAGGGTCTGCGAATAAGGCAGATATCAAGGATGGATCAAAGTGTTTTTATTTTCATTTTTGTTCTGTTTTGTTTGGTTGGCCGGCTAGATTTGATGTTTTGATTTTTTTAAATTTTCCCTCTTCAATGCAGTGAATTCCCATTAGCTGGGATGGTCAGTTTAGTTAGGAAGTTCAGGAGTTTGCTCTCAACATATTAGGTTTAAAATATCTATTAAATTACCAACATAGAACTTGAGACGCCATAGCCTTTGTTGCTTCATTCATAAAAATGGGTAATAAGTAGCATCAATTGCAAAATGTTAATTATGAAAATCAATAGAAGTTATATCTGGAAAGCCCTTACCTAGCCTTGTTCATGGCATGTCATAAGGATCTTATAAATGTTAATATAGTATTGCATGTGTATCTGTGGCCCTTCACCCTACCAGGCCCAACATCCCCTTTTACTAATTTGAAATGAAATTTATAAATAATGAAAACTGTCTACATGCTTAACAACATGAAGTCTCACCTATAATTTAAAATAGATATAAAAGGAAAGTCATTTTTAGAAAGGAACAATTTATTTAGAATAAAATAATGTTTTTCAAAATGCTCATGCTTACATATAACTACACTATGAGGAAACAGATACTCCACCTATTAATAATGAATATGATAGATTAAAGGGAAGTTAGAAAGACTAGCATTCATTCCATAAAAGAAATGAAACGTTTTCAGGAAAAATGAAAACAGAGATAGACAGTAGGGCAAAAATTACTATTAGCTTAAGAAATACCAGATTAGTATCACACATATAAGTGAGAGTGGAATAAATGTAAATAACACAAAGATGCCATGCAAAGACTAATTACAGACTACTAAAGTAGAAAAAATGATGAAGAGTCATATTCTTGTAAAACAGTCTTTACTTACAAACCAAAATGATTCGGAATGACCTTGAATAGTTTAAGAACGACTCAGAAAACTGTCCTCATCATGTGATTTCGCAGTCCTCAGTACTTTAAAAGAGACTACATATTTAAACAGACAGTGGAAAATGGAAGATGAATTGGAGAAAAAGTGAGAAGTTAAGAGAAGTTGTGTGGCAAACCTTTGGCAACAGTGTCAGACAATAGATAACTGCCGCCCCCACATAATCTTAAGAAATAATCTTCTCTTCTATAGATAAAAAGTCTATAATCATAGTCTATAATCTATGATTATAGACTTTTTATCATAGTGCTATGAGACTGCAAAGTAAACAGGATAGAAATAATGTAATGTATTTAAAAATAATATAGATAAGGAAATCAAATACAGTTCTGGGTTTCATAAATCTCAGCTAATTTAAAAATATTTGGTTCTAAGTTTGTTAACAGAGACATTTATCTTTTAAATGTTGTCAATAAAATTTATTGTTTTGTTTTTCTTTTTTTTGTAGCTGAACTACTAGACTGAAATCTCTTTCAATTAATTCTTTAGTTGCAAATGCTATGATTCATTGAATGAACAATATTCTCCAAGTGAATATACAATAAATTTGAGAAAATATTTTCATTCCATTTAAGCACTCCTTTTCTTAACAAACTTCCTCTTTAGTCCTGAACTGTTTGAAATATTTATTTTAAATTTTATATTTTTTATGGGTTTAGTCTTCCCGTGTATTTGAAAATCATACCAGACAGAAGACAGTTCATTGTCGCACAGGAAATACAGCATCATTAGGTCCTGCCCAGGACACACCAGTAGCACTTGATCTCAGTTACTGCAACAACCTCAAATACCCTCGCACGTCTAAAGGATGCTCCCACTGGGACCACTCCTCTGGGTAAACGGAGTAGAGGTGTTTTGTCTTTAAAGTAAAGGAAGAAGGAAGCTCTGCCAGCTGTACAAGCGATGGCCGGCTGTTCATTGAATATCCATTATTTGACAGAGCATAGAAAACACGTAGTTGAATACACAGTTCTTTGAGTTAAAGTTGACAAATCATTTCTCGGTTTTCAACTGGGAATGATAAGAATGTGCGGAGGCATAATTTAACATGTATAAAGCACATCATCGATTCAATGAAACGCCTTTACTCTTGGCAATAGTCGATACTACTGCTGTACTACAATAATCTTCATCCAAGCACAATGGAAGTTGATATTCTTCAGTCAGGGGCCAACAAGCATGGGATTAATGTTAGTTAGCATTCATAGATGACTTGCTATATAACAGGTATTCATTCTGCTAGGCAGTTTGCATGTTGTATAAGTCAGGAGCCCATCATCCTGACGGCAATCAGGAAGCTCATCTCAATGGCAGCAGCTCTCATCATCATCATCATCATCAGCCTACAGAAGATGGGCACCAAAGAGCTTTTCAAGGCTGTATTTGCCCCCTCACTTTCCATTGCTTAATTGAAGGAAGAGTTAGTTTTTTGGCCTCTCTCAGGTGAGACGGTCAGGAGTGCAGACGATAAACTTCACTTCCTATTTCTCTAAGCCTCTAGATTCTTTCGTCTATTCTATACCAGGAAAGTTTTGGCATCCTATGCTCAGTAACAATAGGCCACTGTGGGCTAAGGGTCTCTGTCAACCATTCAAGCAAACTGCTCAAACTAATAAATAAATCGAAATTTTCGGTTCGTGTGCCATATCTATGAATAGGAGCAAACGATGCATTCTTTCTTCCTTGGACTAATATTCCTGCGTGTTTTTATTGAGATTCTGCATATAAAAAAAAATTTAAATGTTGTAGAATCTTCTGTAATTCTGCTAGAGTATATAATGTTTATTCCTAAGTCAGATTTTGCATTTATCCCTACTGGTACATGCTGAGAACCAACGCTAATTACAGATGTAAAGGTGATGAGAGAGGATGAGAATAAGTCTTGGCAAAAATACACTTCCTTTTGTAAGGCAGCTATCTTATGTGAGTTACTGTAGGGTCAAAGGAATGTGAGCGACACAATCAAGTGGGAAGGGGCTGAGCTGGGAAGGGGAGAATCGGGAACACAGGATTTCCAGATTTTTTACTTTATTTTACTACTTGTATTAGGATCCTGCTCCTTTCTAATCCTTGCCCCAGTATTCACAAAAGAGACATATTTAACTTCTGAAATGTGCATATTTAAAGTATAGATCTGACTTTCAGCTATACTTTCATGGCTACAAAAAAATAGAGATTTATTTAAGGTGATCTCTTAGTCAAGGTTCCCCGTATATATATAGACACATATGTTTGAGTCTCTGGGGAATCTTGACTGATAGACCACCTTAAATCAATATATATGTGTATAGTTACAGCAATTGTGAGGGTTGGCAAAACCAAATTCTACATGGCAGGTTGGAGGCTCGAAATTTTGACAAAAATGATGTTTTTGTCCTTAGTTTGAAGGAAGAAGCCGGAGAAGCTGGAAATTCCAGCAAGAGCCAATGTTGAAATAAAGACAAAAATTCCTCTTACCTAGGCAACAAACATCATTTAGCTCAGGCCACCTTTTGGCCCATGTTCAGTCATGGGCCTGTTAGAGCCCTTTCTAACCCCTTGAACTACAACTCTGAATTCAGAATCTCTGCTTAGAGGACCCAAATCAATAAATACATCCTGATTCAAGTTTATGCTCCTGCCATCATTATCCCACACCCTAATCCTCATTCCCACACATATTCCCCTATTTCTGTCTTCATAAATTGGAAGAACCATGCTGCTAGATGTTATACTTTGCTTGTGGCTTGATAGGTGGACTGAATCAAGATTAACAGTTACTTAAGAGACAGCGACCTGGGATCTTAGGAGTTCCTTGAACATGTATCTGTGGACTCTCTTCTCCCATAACTATAAATAAATAACACCTATAAGAAAAATATATACCTCATTTTCAGTATTCTTAATTTCAATACTTAAGTATTCGCACAAATGTTCTCAAGAAGGATGTCACATTAGTTGATCTGAAATCAACGATGTTATTAAACCCATCATCTAGAAAGATCACTTTACAGGGACCCGAATTTTCATGTTTGGGACATTTACTGCATTGTCTCTACCGTTATCTGTGTTGAGATTCAAATTTGTTTATAAGCTAATTTCATGTCAAGTAGTATTTCATGTCAAAGTAAATTATCTAGGTGCTACCACTGAATTTGGAACTTTGATAAATTCTTCAGGGGATTTTTCCAATGTCTAAAAGGCTCATCCATTACAACAAATCCAAATTCCATGTAAATCAATTTGTTACCTCACATTTCTATCACTGATGGTTGGTTTTTAAAGAACCAAATTAAATTCCACCTGGGGATTTTATGGTTACATTCCCCTACTTACTTATCCTTCATTTCAAACTTACATGGAAGGAGGAAAATGTTCTAAGGTTTTTTACTATCACCCAGTTTGAAAATATTGCACTGGGTATTAACTCGTGGGAGCATGTTTGGAAATGTGCTACATCTTCATTCATCATATCCATGTCCATTGCTTCATTTTAAGTTTAATTAAATTTGCCTGTTTAATAATATGATAACTATTAGACCTCTATAATAGTGTTGCGGTTCTCAAGAGTGATTGATATTAAGTATGAGACTTAATACCCCTTCAGACAGTCATAATTTGTATTTGAACAGCAATCCACACTTTGAAAAGTGCTTTTACATCATTATTTGTTCTTGAGGATAAGGTAGTAAGGAAGACAGGGCTTGTGTCCATTTTACAGATGAGGACTTGATCTAATCTTCTTTGGCTGAATTGTGGCACTTTTTGCATAGGTCTAAAAGGGCAGCAGGAGGAAGTGGTCACCAGAACCCAGAGCCACTTGACAGGAGCTCTGAGCTTTGGTCAAGGGATACAGTCAGTTCAAAGGAACTGAGAGGGGAGGGAGCTGAGAGAATAATATCCTGTCCTCCTATTCCTCCAGACCTCTGTTTTCCTGCCCGAGGAGCAAGGGTACCTTTACATGGAGTCCCTTCATGTCAGCATGCCACACACACAGGAGGACGGAGAAAAGTGGAGAGCAGATCTGGAAGGGCAAAGAGGAGTCATCAGGCTATTAACTGAATGATAATACAAACAATTGTGTTCTGGTTGACAGTATCTCCTCTCTTTCTCAGTGTGTCCTTCATTTATCCACTCCCCTTCCTGTGTCTTTTAACTTTCCACCCCAGCTTCTCCTTGGCATATGAACAGGCTCAAGTATTTCTCATATTTAAGTAAACACATTCTTCCCATGTTTATTTTCTTTAGCCTAGTACTTAAGAGGACAGGCTAAGAAATTAGACAGACCTAGGTATGACTTCCATACTTATTTACCTTAATTTACCTTTTTGAGCTTCAATTTCCTTATCTCTGAGGTGAAGATTTCACTGGACTTTCCACATGGGATTCTTTTGAATTTTAAGTGAGATACTGCACGTAAAGTATGGAGCATAATAAGTATTCAATAAGCTACTGCTCCATACATTTCCTCTTTTCTGGCATTAGTAGTTGTGTGTATAGTCTCCGGTTCTGTATTGCTTCATGGTCTACCATTTACTAGCTTTATGACCTTTGGCCAAATTACTTAAACTTTACATGCCTCAGTTTCCTCATGTATAAGCAAAATATGTCTATTAGGATTAAAGGATTTAGTATATGTAAAGTACTTAAAAGAGTTGGTACGTCTTAAGTATTATAATAAGGTTTTTGTCACCTCTTAGTAGCACTTCTCTGAATACCACTATCATCACCATTGTCAGACTCAGGTTGGTAGAAAGAATAGTTTTAATTTACAATCACAACTTTCTTATCTCAACACACAACTGTCTAACCTTAGCTCACCCCCCTCTCCTCACTGCCTTGAACGGTGTTATTAGAATTATCTTTTGCCCTCTATTTGCAAAACCCAATAGCCTCTTTTTTCAGTTTTTATTTATGTTGAATTCTATGTGACACCCACTATTTCTTTTCCACTCCTTCCTCTCTTTCCACAATTCCATTCCTGGTTTTCTTTAAACCTCTGTTTTTCCTTTTTTGTCAAACACCTTTGCATTCACTTCCTCTCCCGCACAAAATGTTGGCATTAATCAGGAACTCTCTCGTTAGCCCTTTCTTTTTCTCACTCTGAGCATTATTGCTGGGTAACCCCAGCCATGACTGTGGCCTCATCATCTGAAATACAAATCAACATCACTAGTTCATCTCAGTGTCAAATCTCAGAGATGGGCTTTTTACATTTCCCAGGTGAAGGATCCACATACCTCATAATTGTTTCAGAATTTTAGCAATTTATAATTATTTAAGAAATTTTAAGTACATTTCTGAAATTAAACTAGCCTGTAAACTACATAGGGGACCAACTCTGTTTAATTCACCAGTGTATCTCAGTGTCTTTCAGTGCCCCAGGCAAATTAATAGCAGTCAGTTATTTTTGTTAACTGATCATCGAACTGAATCTTGAATTGCAGAATTGAGTATTTACAGCCATTTGCAAGTATCAACTTGAGTGCCTCAAAGGCCCCTGAACATATGTCCAGAAAGCAAACATTATATACCTTTTGTGGTCCTTGTATACTCCCATGGATTTATTGTTTGTGCTATTATTTGGGGGAAAGAAATTTCCTTTGCAACTTCTCCAACAAATTTTCTTAAAGTTACAGCCTAAATAAATAACAGATTTTAGAGCAAACTTAGCTTCCCATTGGGCTATTGAAGTGATGCTGATTGCTATTGCTGATTGTTGCTTCAAATGTAGCTTGGCGCACTGAGATATTTCCCCTTTGCTTGCCATGAATAACGCCTTTACAAACATTAACATGCTACTTATAGATGACAGGGGAGGTATATATTTAGCATAATTTGAATGCATAAGAGGAACTCCATTACCTTTTGACAAAGACATAGGGACACGTGTCAACTTGGCCAATTACTAATACAGGGAGGTATATATTTAGCATAATTTGAATGCATAACAGGAACTCCATTACCTTTTGACAAAGACATAGTGATAATCAAAATAAAACTTCTTTTTGGAGGCGTATGCTGAGCTCTTACATCTCCCTGGCTTCCAAGGCTATTATTTTTCCAAGGTCATGGCTCATTCCTCTGTCATCTGTCTGAAGAAAAAGGAGCAGCCTTAAGCCCTCCATCAACAGAGCTGGAACGCTGATTTGAGACATCTATAGGGAGCTGAGTTCCAGTCTCCACCTTCCTCTACAACCTTGTCCTAATATTCCCTGACGTTAGGTTGAATGAAAGAAATTCCATTGTCTCACTTGAAATATCTTCATGCTGCGTCTGCTCTTTGGTATAGAACTTACTGTATCATGACCCTCCTAGGTTTTTATAATTTTACTTACTTGAGCAATTTATATTTTATTAAACTAAAATGTCCATTTCTAAAAGTTCATTTACCACTACCATCATCATCATAATCATTCAAAAATATGCAAAACTGATACTGCCTTTGCCATCTAAAAGTAAGATATTATTTTTAATAGAGATATCATTCCTAGTCAAATAAGAGTATAGAATTTCAATGCGCTAATTATATAGAGGCAAGAATCAGCAATATCAATCATTCATAGTTCAGTGGAAAATTAGGTTCATTCTAAAAATTTATTACTTATATTGTGATTTCAAGAAATCTTCTTAGAGAAGTTGCATAGGAAATTTCTTTCCCCCAAATAATTGAACAAGCAAACATAGAAATGAAGGAACAGTATTCAATCACAATGACAGCTATTTTTAGCTTTTAGGTTTTCATGTTGAAGGAACATAAAATCTTCACATTTTTTTCTTTAGAAGATAAGTTTCTCTCAGGATCATGAAATCCAGGTAATATTTCAACAAAAGGCCTGGTATCAACTCTATACATAGGAGGATGATTTTGAGAATATTTACACAGTTTCATAATTAATCATGTCTATATATATATATATATATATATATATATATATATATATATGAGAATAGATGATAGATGCAGATAGATTTGGATGACCAAATTTTTTTTGTTTTTTCCTCATGGGCAGGCACCGGGAATCAAACCCGGGTCTCCAGCATGGCAGACGAGAACTCTGCCTGCTGAGCCACCGTGGCCAGCTCGGATCAAATTTTATTTACTTCTCTATAGTAGTGAATGTACCTGGTGCTTCTTGTTTTTTTTGGTTTTTTTTTTTGGTCTGAAATTTATTTTGATCTACATTGAAAAGAAAGTCAAGTTAATTCATTTAGTAAATACTCTTTCAAATATTAGAATTAAAAAGAGATGAACCGCAAAGTTTTCATATTTGCATTGATTGCTTTTAAATTTCTTCATAAAAACTCAGAGCTGTGTTCCTGCACTCAGCCTGGACTCTCTCAGGATTCTCCTTCCTGCCAAGATCAGCATGTTTTTTGGATGCTATTAGCGTGCAAAGCTAAGGCATTTGGGATTTACTTGAAAATAAAAATAGCTTTGAACTTGTTCGTATTCACCTGCTGTTCTCAAGATGAGAACACCCAGGAAAGCAATTTGGAACTGCATGAGACTTTTTTTTTTTAATTTAAGAAAATTATTATATTTAATGAAAGTATGTCAGCTCAATCCTGCACTAGAGGGAGAATCACTAAGCATTAGACAATCATGTTCTCATAGAAGTCTAAATTTTTTTTTCTGCTTTTACCTGTCATTCATGTGTAACTTTAAGAATAAAACAGTAAGTACAATATATCACTTTGTTTTTTCTCTGAGATTCAACAAAATTTTGGTGGTTTCTAGGGAACGTATACCATTTCCAGGTCTTCTGTGAACACATATGTCCCTCAGAATGATACGGGGTGTGGGAAAGAAAGGGTTTCATTTTCATCATGTATATAGCATGCTAAGGCAAACACCTCCAACACCAAACATATTTACCACTAACCAGTTCCAGTATCCAAATGCCTAATAATAGAGTTTTTTGTGTGTTTTCTAGTCAGTAAGTTCTGGGCTCAAATCTATGTTCTCTTTCGAACTGTACAAAACTGGGCAAAATATTTCTCTAAGACTCAATATCTTAATCTTTAAAATGGAGACTATATCGTATGTCCCATATGAAGCAGGCTAGAGATAGAAAAGTCTCACAGACCCTGAGGCACCTCCAGCCGGGTGCAGGGGGATGGAAACAACCCACCCGATTGGTTCAGAGCCTTGAGAAGCTAATTTAAATCAATAGTTTGAATATCTCGACAGCCTATGGCAATAGCCATTTACCATCCTTAATTTACATGCTTACTAGCCAATCCCAGTGTATCCATTTATCAACCCCCAGCTCCCTTTGTTTAAATGTTGAACAAGCCAGTGCTCACCCTTTGAGGGTGTACTTATTTTCTCTTCACTAAACTTTTCTCACTTGCTTATATCTATTTGTCTCATTCTCAAATTCCTTTTGGCAATGAGCTGGCGAGTTTAGGAGTTTCAGTAACATCTTTCTCAAGGGAAAGGGAGCTTCAATAACACCACGGAGTTACTGTCTATACTGAATGAGATGACTTATGAATAGTATTTGGCTGTAGATGCACAGAAGCTTTTCTTTCTCCGTTGGATTATGCACTCAGCCGACACCTTGTTTGAAAGGGTCCCAGAATCTCCTCTATTACCATCTTAATAGTAAGTTTTTTCAAACCAGAAACCCTTCAGCAGAAAACGGAGAATGAAGAAAATCACTGAGATACCGGAATGTGGGATTATAGTGAGGACTCAAAAGAGACTTTAAAAAATTTCCCTCCTGGGTCATTTAGATGCTCCTTCTAAAAGTTCTCTTCCATGCACACTCAGAAAAGAAATGCACAGCATCCAACAGCTAAGCTTTCTCCCCTACGTTTAAAATCAAACCATGAGGGCGGCTGCTGTGGCTCAGCAGGCAGAGCTCCAACCTGCCGTGCTGGAGGTCTGGAGTTTGATCCCTGGTGCCTCCTGCCCATATGCAAATTAAAAAAAAAAAAAAAGTTGTAAAAAAAAAAAAATCAAACCATGAAGCAGCTTCACCTAATGAACGGACTAGATAATGGAAAATGCAACGTGACCTCCCATGTTATCTAAACTTTTTTTGGTTCATGTTTACAAATCTGTCTTAAATTATCAGTCACTGATGACAGCATCAAATATTTTTCTGGCTTCCTCTTTCCATAGAGCTCTGCCACATATCTACAGAAGTGCCCTTTCGGAAGAAGAAAAATAGGACAGGTAAATGAAAAACTGTAACCGCCAAAGGAGTCAGAAAGTGCACTGAATATAAAAACTGATAGGAAAAAAAGAAAAGAAAAAAAAACAACAAAACTGATAAGATCCTATCATCTACTTTTAAAAAACATTCAAGTGTCTCAAATTTATTTCTGAAATTCAAACATCACTTTCTACTTTCAAAAAAAGCCCTGAAGTTTAGTGCAAACAAGCAGATGAGGAACCGTCTCTCCCCTTTAATCTGGTTAGCTTGTCTCTCCAAAGAATTTGCAGAGATTAGGAACTACCACTTCTTTATATTTTACCGCATTTAGTTGAGTTGGACAGCATTGTACTGTCTCGCTGCTCTCAAATATAAAAACTCTTTTAGCCTCTGAAAATGTTCTTCCCATAGAATCTTTAGAAAAACTTAATATTTAAAAGAGACTAAAAACTGGAATTTCTCTGAATGAAAGAGCAAAGGGGTGGGGAGCGTCTCCCCTCCTAGCCCCAGGGCCTTACCGCCTGCAGCAGTTTGTGCACCTCAAATTTATGGACTTCTAAGGACAGGCCTAAATAAAGCAAACAAAAAGCTGAAGCAATCCTGATCAATACAGCTTTGCACACACCCAGGAAAGATTTTCTCTTCGCCTTTCTCATGTCCCGATCCACATGACAATGGCTGGCTTGGCCTTTTAGTTTTATGTCCTAACAGAGCCAGCGATAGAACTTCAGGACATGCATTTTCTGCCTACACTCAGGCTGCGCTGGCTAGAAGCGGCTTCTGTTTTGGGGGGATTTTGTATTTCAGCCATGCATAGCTGTCAGAGAGCTGCTTTGTTCCTTGGCAGATGGTCCAGTGGCTCTCTGGTAATCAATATATATCTGTTGGAAGCTTTTCTGTTCAAGGCATTGACCCTGTTCTTCCTTCAGAGGATGAATCTTAATGAGATGCATATTTTTCAAACAGTACTGCTATACTGCAGTATTACTGTAAAGCATTTTGCATCGTGTGGAAGCTTGCAGAAAAGACATGAAATGAAAATGTGAAAAAAATGAGCTCCGAAACTGTTGCAAACACTGCATCTCAAACACCTGCATTCCAAGGAAATATGCATATGTGGAATCTTTAAATAAGTATTTCAATTTGCCACATCACTTGGTATGAGCTGTTGTGTTGAGAAATGCTCAGATGTTTTTTAGATTTTCTTCTGTTCTTTAAGGGAAAATGATTTTCTGTCTCATATCACTTCATAATCATAATTTGAAGGGAGTCCCAACAGAGCTGTGATTTTCCAAGTAAATCTCTATGAAGTTTAAAACATACATACCTTCTTTCAAGAAAAGAAAATGCTTCTTTGTGCACATTCTCTTGCATAAATTCTATTTTAAAAACATATACAGATTATATTAAAATACTAGACATGGTATGCCCATACAGGAATTGGGAAATTCATCATTACTGGAAACCACACAGCCAATATTTATATACATAAAAATAAAACAGTAAAACGAAGCAACGATTTGAGAAATTCACATTTAAAATACTTTAAGTACGTGGGTATTAAAAAAAACAATTTTTAGCCTCAATTTTTAATTCTTTTTCTATGAAATGATTTGCCTCATATTAAGAATATATTTGTATTTTCTATTTTAATATTTGACACATAAGCGTTGTGTAATATCAGTTTGAGTTTTTTTTTACCTAAACTTCTCATTGCAATATTGATATATTTTTCAAAAAGAGAAAAACACGTTGTTTCTGTCTTGTTATGAAATGTTTACATTGACAGTGTATGAAAACAAACTGTTCTCATGTATATATAGTGATCATGTGTTACTTACCAGTTTATTTGTTTCCTTTCCATATGATAATAGGCTGTTAATTTCATCTTATTGATCTATAAGACTCTACCTGCTAAGTAATAAGGATATTAACCTTCATCAGAAAATTGCAAATATTTTAAATATATTTTGCATATAATTTAACTGTTTAATGATGTTTTTACCAGCTAATACCTAGGTAATCACCTAATTAAAGAAAAATATTATATACACACACTCTATTTCCACCAAATGTACACTTTTGCCTACTCCCTCCTCTCCAGCTCCTGGTAACCTCCAATCTACTTTTTGTCTCTGTGAATTTGCTATTTCTAGATGTCTTTTCTCAGTGACATCATGCAATATTTATCCCAATGAGTTTTGGCTTATCTCACTAATCACAATTTTTCAAGGATCTTCCATGTGGTAGCATGTCTCCAAATTTCAATCTTTCTTATAGCCAAGTAGTATTGTGTGTATGGGCCGCATTTTGTTTATCCATTCTTGTTGATGGACACGTGGGTTGCTTTCACCGTTTTGTTACTATAAAATAATGCTGCTGTAAACACTGGTATACATCTATCTGTTCGAGACCCTGTTTTTGTTTTCTTTGGGTATATACCTAGAAGAAGAATTGCTGGATCAAATGATAATTCTATATCTAAATTTGTACATATATCTAACTTTTTGAGGAACCACCATGCAGGTCTTCCACCGCCACTGCACCATTTTACATTCCCATCAAACATGCAGGAGTATTCCAATTTCTCCTACTTCTCTCCAGCACTTGTATTTTTGCATTTTTTTAATAAGAGCCATCCTTATGGGTGTGAAGTGGTATCTATTTCATGTGTGTTTTTTTATTGGCAATTCCCTAATGGCTAATGATTTTGAGCAACTTTTCATTTGTTTATTGCTCATTTGTATATCTTCTTTGGAAAAATGTCAATTCAAGTCCTTTCTTCATTTTTTAATTGGGTTGTTTGTCTTTCTATTGTTGAATGGTATAAGTTTTTTATATATTTTGGATATTAAGTCATTATTTGATA